>BQNB010000641.1:0-126651 GCA_026074375.1 Tanacetum coccineum | reverse complement strand
TGTGTGTTCTTCTTGGTACTGCCAACTAGATTCCGCATAGTTGACAGTATATCAGTGTTTCATTAAGGAATATCGATCCTACATAGAACAAACCTATCTATAGTTTCATATTAACTTTTCATTAAGTATTTGTAGCAATACTTTGTACAATCATCAATATGTGTGATAAAGCACTTAGTGCCACCTTTTGTAGGTAGTGATTTCAATTCACATATGTGAGTGTGTATCGTATCAAGTGGTTTGGTTTTTCGCTCAACCGATTTGAAAGATGATATTTTAAGTTTGGCTTTGATACAAGTTTCGCATTTATATTTTGAATCAATATGAAAATTTGGTATGCAATTAAATCTAATCAAATGATGCATTGAATTAAAATTTACATGTCCAACTTAGACATACCACACATTAGAAGACTCAATCAAGTAAGCAAAAGAAGTCAATTTATTTATATCACTCTTAACAACCTTTATATTAAGCTTAAACATACCATTCAGGGATATCCCAGACCAAAATACATTTGATTCTTATATAAAACAAATTTATCAAACTAAAAAACAAGACAAAAACCAAACTTGTTCAACAACCACCAGAAACAAGATTCTTTCAAAACTCCAGAATATACAAGACATTAGTCAACTTGAGCTCTTTCTCGGATGTCATCTTCAAGATTACATCTCCTTCGCCCTTGATATCAGCAGTTGAAGAGTTACCCATATACAACTTCTCTCCATTGTCAACCGCTCTGAGAGAGTAAAACATACTCTTATCAGCACATAAATGTTGAGTAGCCACACTATCAACCAACCATTCTCTATTGTTGGAACCTACCTTATTAACTTCAGAGATCATGGCAATTACGTGATACACCATAGCAATCATGTTCACATTATCATTTACCATATTAATTTGGTGTGAAGACGACATCTTAAAGTTAGCATGGTAACCCAATTGATCACACTTGTAACACTATGATATGACCCGTTTATGGATAAGTTTACAACCGACGTAAAGTCAAAGGACCAAATTGAAGACTTTAATTATTATTAGTTTTGTTTGTTTATTTTTTTTTAATTGTTGGGGGAGGTTGATAATTAATTATGTTTAGTCGTATTAAGTGGGAGGGGTGGATTAGGGCAAGGCATTCAGATATTTGGTGTGTTTTTTTCCATTTCTGGGAGATCTCTACTTCTCGGATTGCATGAACTATCACCTTTGATTACGTTTATTCGATTGCCAATTTGATTTTATCAAATTGGTACCATAGCAGTCGTTCTTGCGTATGTGGGTTATTAAATTGAGTTGTCAAAAAAATTAGCCGAGGTCGATGCTGATTTGGCTCAATTCAAAGCCAATGCAGCGGCTAATCAGGAAGTTAATAAACAGATTCATGAAGAAACCAGGCAACAATTCGATGTCATGAAGGAGGAGATCAACAGGAATAAGGCCGCTTCAAATAAACAGTTTGCTGAAGTGTTGCAGTTGCTGAAGGCATTACAGCCGCCTACTAACGTCGTTGCCCCACCGCCACTCAACCGTGGTTTTTCTACACAAACATCGCCGAACACATGTTTTTCCACCCAACCATTGCTGACCAGCGGCTACGCCGCCTATATGCCACCCACTAGCGGGATTGTTTTCTCGATAGCTCCACTGGTCAACCGTACTGCACCACCATCATCAGCTTATACCCGTTTTTCGGGACTCCATTTCGACTCTCAAGGATTCCCAATTCCACCATGGGAGACTTACGGTAACTACAATCAGCGGCCGCCGGTAAGTAACGAGGGAAGTTTCCAAAACTTTTAAGATGTTTTGGGGGGTATATCGAGTGGGGTATTTACGGGACCAATTCCACCAATAACGCAAAGGTATATGTTTTGACCATGGATGAGGGTGGGGAAACGACTTTTGTTTACGAAAGTTGAGATTCCCCTCTTTGATGGTAATGATGTGCTTGGATGGGTGTATCAGGCTGAAAGCCTTTTTGATGTTCAAAAGGTGAATGCTTCTGGGGAAAGATTAAGAATGATGGTGTTGTGTTTAGAGGGAACCACATTGGCATGGTTATGATGGACTGACAATAGAACACCTTTCTGGGGCTGAGAGGAGTTGAAAAGACAGTTGTTACATCATTTTCAGCCCTCACAGGAGGGAAGTATGTATGAACAATTCATTAACATCAGCCAGGAAGGATATGCTCGGGAATATGTGGCCTTATTTGAGAAAATAGCATCCCAATTAGTAGAGATACATGTAGAAATACTTGATGGAACGCTTATCAAGGGTTTGGAACTGGAATTGAGGATCGTGGTTGAAACCTAACATCCGAAAGGGGTTACTGAAGCTATTAAACTCACTTTGCTAATTGATGAAAACAGGTTAGGGGGTGAATGGGGCAAGTCATCAAATTCCCGATAGGGTAGTCGAACGGGATGATGCGTACAACGACCAACCGCGCCTTTAGCGGCCGCCCGAATTTGAAATATGTTGCGGGGGCAGCTGGTAAAACGCCCTTCAAACGTATGTCAGAGGCTGAATTTGAATATAAAAAGGCTAAGGGGCTATGTTTTCGTTGCGATGGAAAGTTCGCACCGGGTCACAAATGTCCAAAGAAATCTTTACAAATTATGGTGATCTATGATGGGCAAAACCAAGGAGGAGGAAGAGAAGCAGGAGACAACAATGGATGAAAAGATTTAGTCGGAGATGGTTAAGGTGTCGGCTAACTCTGTGTGTGGTCTCACAACTTCGAATACCATGAAACACTGAGGTAAAAGAGAGGTGGTGATATTAATTGATAGTGGGACGACCCACAACCTTGTATCCGTACAATTGGTATCTCTTTTGGGGCCAAGGATTGATGGAACGTGCAAGACTAGGGTTCGACTAGGAAATTTAATCGGAGTTCAGGGATTTATCGTTCAATGGTATTACGTCTGTTGGGGCTACAGGTGGGGGAGGATTTTTATCCCTTGGAATTAGGAAGTATCGATGTGATCTTAGGTGTTAAGTGGCTAGAAAACTTGGGAGACATCTGTGTTAACTAGAAAACCCTCACCATGTCGTTTAAGGGATTAGAAGGCATAGTATTATTGAAAGGAGTGCGTAGGCCAAGATAACGTTACAAGCTATGGTCCATGACATGGAGGGAGTTAGTGAGAGTTTCCTAGTTGGATTGGCAGTTATGGGGATAGATTCGTAACAAGATTAGTCCACCCCAACGGAATTAGATCTGGTCTTGAAGCAGTTCTCAAAGATGTTTGAGATGTTTGAGGGATTACCTCTCCAGTGGGACCACGAGCATGCCATTGTGCTCAAGGGAGTAACCGAACCCATTAACATCCGTCCGTATCACTACCCCCAGTTACAAAAGGACGAGATCAAAAGGTTAGTCAGGGAAATGGTCTATGCAATGATTATTCGACCGAGCGCGAGTCCTTTTTCGAGATCTTGTTGGTAAAAAAGAAGGACAGGAGTTGGTGGTTTTGTGTGGATTATCGTGCCTTGAATAAGGCAACGGTGCTCGATAAATTTCTGATACCGGTGATCGACGAGTTACAGGATGAGTTGCACGAGGCATTGATTTTTAGCAAGCCAAACCTCAAGTCGGGTTATCACCAGATCTGAATGAGACTAGAGGATGTTCTAAAGATGACCTTTTGAACTTACGAGGGCCACTACGAGTTCTTGGTTATACCTTTCGGCCTAACTAACACACCCTCCACTTTTCAGTCCCCCATGAATATGATTTTTTGCCCTTATTTGAGGAAATTTATGCTTGTTCTTTTGATGACATACTTGTGTATAGCAGGTCACTGTAGGAGCATTTGGAGCACTTATGACTAGTGTTTGAGAAGCTATAGGTGTATGGGTTATATTGCAATCAAAACAAATGTGCTTTTGGGCATACGTAGGTGGAATATTTGGGTCATATTGTATCTAAAGAAGGGGTGATGGCTGATCCGACGAAGGTGATGGTAATGCTAACCTGGTCGTTTCCAAAAAACATCCGTGAACAGCGGGGATTTCTTGGGTTGACTGGGTACTACCAAAAATTCGTTCAGGGGTATGGAAAAATTGCTAAGCCCTAAAATGATCTGTTAAGAAAAGATAGATTTGTATGGTCGGACGAGCCAACAGGGGCTTTCAAAAGGGTACAATAAGTTATGACACAAGTTCTTGTGCTCGCTCTACCTGATTTTTCTAAGGAGTTTATGGCAGAGACAAATGCTCTAAGACACGATGTGGGGGCGGTATTGATGTAGGAAGGGCGCCCCATTGCTTATTTCAGCCGAGTGTTGGGTACTCAGGCTCAACTCAAATCTGTCTATGGATGCGAGTTAATGGCTATCATGATAGCAGTGCAGCAGTGGAGGCCTTATTTACTAGGGATGAAGTTCACAGTTATTACTAATCAAAAGAGTTTGAAATTCTGTTAGAACATCAGGTTATTGAGGGGGATCACTAGAGGTGGATTTCTAAATTATCATGTTATGATTTTGAGATTGTGTATCGACCGAGGAAAGAAAATAGAGCCGCGGATGCTCTGTCATGACGGGGAGAGGGGATGGTAATTTCCTAGTTAACCGCCTCTATTAGCATGGTACATTCAAGTCTCGAGGACGAGCTACGACAAGATTCATATCTTAAAAACCTGCTTAATCGAATCGAGGCTAAAAAGGATGGTTTGCAGGGATATTCGATAGTAAATGGTGTCGTCTTATTCAATCGTCATGTGGTGATACCACATGAATATCTATGGGTGGGAAAACTGTTTCAGGAATATCATAGGGGACCTGTTGGAGGCCACTCGGGTACTTAGAAAACATACCAACGACTAGCCAGTGAGTTTTATTGGGCAAGTATGAAGGCAAATGTAGCGAAAAGGGTAGCGAAATGTGATGTTTGTTAGCGCAATGAGTCTTCGAATTTGGCTCCAGCAGGTTTGTTACAGCCCTTAAACTTGCCCGAGCGAATTTAGGAAGATATTACCATGGATTTCGTGGAAGGATTACCGCGATTAGAGGGATTTTCGGTCTTGTTTGTGGTGGTGGACCGACTAAGCAAATCAACCCTCTTTATTCCTCTTAAACATCCGTTTATTACAGCTAGTGTGGCAAGAGCGTTTATTCGGGAGGTTGTTCGCTTGCATGGTATTCCACGTCCATTGTGTCGAACCGCGACAAGGTTTTCTTGAGTTTATTTTGGCGAGAGATTTTTAAACAGCAGGGTACGGTCCTAAAGAGGAGTACCGCGTATTACCCGCAAACTGACGGGCAAACTAAGGTCGTAAATCGCAGCTTGGAGATCTATTTGCGTTGTTTTACTTCTCAACGGCCAAAGGCGTAGGTTAAATGGTTACCTTGGGCGGAATACTGGTATAACACCTATTACCACTTGTCATTATGGACTACTCCATTTCGCATGTTGTATGGTCGGGATCCACCTGTTAGTTTTATGGACATAAATTAGTAGATGTGTGTTAGGATCGAACTCGAGATCACGGGATTGCACACTTTACGTATGAAGAGTAAATGTTTAATAATTATTTATAAAATGTTTTATTTAATTATTAAATATACAAAACATATAACAACCGTTAGTATTTAACAGAGAATGACTAACGACCGTTAACTAATTAAAGGAAAGGACTATAGATGGAATTAAAGAGATCAAAGATGGTTTTAGAATCCCCTTGGGATTGGGCCGATCGGATGAAGGATTAGGGTATCCTAATCCTTGTCTAACTTGCTCTCTAAGTTTTCCACACTATAAATAAAGGGCCTAGGGTCATTGTATTCTCATCACTTGTATACATACAATACCCAAAGTCTTTTCTCTTCTCCTTTGTGTCAAACCGATCGGCAAACAACCCTTGTGGGTCGATCAATTCTTTTGAGTGTCAAGAAAAAAATTGTTTTGTGTTTATTACTAGCATATCGTTTACTTGGTATTAGTACGTGTGTACAAGAACGTGTTTTAATCACACTATTGATTGAATCTTGGATTGAATTACAAAAGTGTAAGGGGTTTTGATTCTTGTTTAGCTAGAATCACAAGGTACGCATACGTTTATGTTTGGTTAATTAATTACATGTTATATGATCCTCTATTCGCTTCCGCACGTTTACTTTGATGTTATTATTTATTATGAATGTCATGTATGTTAAATTCCATCAGTGGCATCATTAGCCTTGATTAATGTGTAATTAATTACCAAAACACATAGAAAACGAATCTTGATTTGAGTTTTACTTGTTAATTTAAATTTAGGGTTTAAATAAATCGAACCAAAAAAAATAAAAAAAATTTAGGTCGAAGCCTTTAAATCAATTTTTTTTGTTTGTAATTAATTTGATTAGAAACCCTAGGATTAACATGTTATGTTTATGTGTTCAAGTATGCGATTTTGTGACAACGTGAATAATTGTTTGTATTATAGCCATTAAAAAGTGATGTTTGGCATGGATTATAGTTGTTCATATATATTTAATTATTAAGATGTAAATATAAATTAAAATTGTTAAGTTTTATCACATGTAATGTTTTGATAAATCTTGAATTGGGGAAGACTCCAATAAATATTAATGAATCAATTATGTGCAATTTGGTATATATTAACTAATGAGTAGCGGTGGATTCGTCGATGCTTGTGGCCTCACTTGTACATAGGATGAAAAACATCGTGAAAGTCTAGTTAATATTTGCTCTTATCGTATCCTAGTATTGATTAATTAATAGGGTTTGTAAAATAAGTTTGCATGTGGCTATTTGTTAACACATATTAAATTGTTATGTTATGTGTGTATTATTTAGTTGTATTATTTTATTAGAAATTACTTGTTTTTTGTTTATATAATTAATGTGAATTGTTGTAAACAAAAGGGTAATTTTTTTTTGGATAGAAAAATAATACGGACTAAATCAAATATAAAAATTATGAATTGTTTTGAAGAGTTAAATTTACAATAGTTTAGTTGATTGATAATTTTAGTACTAAATAGTTAAAAAGGCTCATCCAAAATTCGACAAAATGTGTGGGATAGTTTAACGAGTCGCAGTCGAAAACCCGACTAAGAAAGAAGGAGGTCATAGCTTCAGCGTGACCGATTCTCAGCTTGTGTGGTCAAATTGGGTTTCCTATAACCTATTTAAAAAGTACAAAAATTACTTTAAGGTTTGATTTGCCCTAATTACCCTACAATCCGAAACACTAAGTCGAAAGACTTATGCAAAAGTATGTTGTGGACGATAATTAAGGGTACTTCTTTAATTGGTTCATCCAATGCCTCAACCAAAACTTTGTTTAATTTATTCTTGCCCTAAAAAGTTAATAAAGTTTTTTATTATTAAAACATTATGCTATGGAGTTGTATGCATGCTTCTCATAACTAATTTTGATTCCACACTTCAAAATACAATAGTACCCTTTAAATACTTAAGTCGAAAATGCATCTAATTGACACACACTTAAGTTGCAAATTATGTCAAGTGAGAACTTTGGACAAAATTGTTATGGAAGAAAAACCTTCATGATTGAGTGGAGACCTCACATGGGCAAGTAAATGTTTGACGTTTTTAGATTAGACGACTTAATTAAGGTTATTTAGTGAGGACCTAGACTCAATGCATTTAAGATGGGATGAAACATGTTCTACATGCATAACTAGTTTATGGCAATGTAAATCCCTATAAGATCTAGAAATTGAAAACTTGTTTTGTCAATTAATTGTCGCAAGTACCATGTTTGAATTAATTCAATTACTAGCAGATCAACTGATGTGATGAGTTTATGTCAATATGGGTTCTAGTTTTCAAGGAAATTCTATGGTTATAAGAATATTACCTGGGTATTTTATTTTCTTGAAAAATGTATTATCGAAAATACTAATTAATATGAACTTTTTCTGTAGAAATGGCTCAACACGATAATAACAACACTTTAAGTTCTGCGATTCAAGACTTTTCTTTGAGCGAGAAAAAACGGCTGGCGACTATTTCAATGATTGGTACGTTTACTAAGAATTGTCTTGAGAGTGGCGGAGTTCCTATGACTATTTGTATAAGCCTTGTCACCAGATGAACCCCTGCGTATGCTTGCTGAGAATGTAAAGCTGCATGGAAAGTGAACAAGATACATTCTGATGTGGTAGGTTTATGCTTGGAAAAATTTCACCTGCTCTACAAAGGCACGTTTGAAACTATATTTCGCAAGCTATGCTTAATGAATCAAGAAAAATGTTTGAAAGCCTCCAGCTGTAGAGATCTCGATTTGGTGGATACCCTACACAGCTGCAAACAAGCTCCAGGAAATCCGTAAGGCTCATGTGTTGTTTTTTTTGGGTCGAAATGAAAGGTTTACATGGACCAACTACAAGCTCTTGGGAAACCCTATGACAATGATTTATGGCGTTCAAACTGTATAAACAGGTCCCGTAACAAGGTTTTTGGTGATTTATGTTAGAAACTTCATATTGCAATTGCGCGTGGGAGAAGTGAGTGATAACCGCATTGCACTCATTGACTTTGAAAACGGGTTTAAAAGAAACGGGCCCTACTCCTTCAGGTACTTGCTATTCAATAAGGTATGGTGTACTAAGCCAATCCGCATCGCGAACAAGAAAGGTAAAGGCAAAGGCAAAGTTGATAAGAATAAGCAAGTTGTGGCTTATCAGCCAAAACCTAAGCAATACCTTCCTCAGAAGAAGGAAAATCCAAAGAAGGATCAAGCTTGTCACCACTGCAACGTAGTTGGACACTGGAAGAGGAACTGCCCTCTTTACCTCGAAGAGTTGCAAACAAATAAGAAGAAGAAGGCTGAGCACGGTGCTGCAGCTTCAGGTAACTTATTTATGTATTGAATTATTTAAATCTAACTACTTCAATTTAAATTTTTGGTATATGATATCTGGATGCGGTGTATTCACATATGTATACGCTACAGGGATTTAGTAGTGAAAAGGTAGCTATCCTATGGAACAATATTGCATGTGGAAATAGGTGCACAAGCAGCTGTTGAAGCCATAGGATGTGTTCCTTAATTTAGTTTTACCATCTGGTTTAGTACTGTTCATTAAACAATTTATTATTCACCTTCTATAATTAGAGGTGTTGTTTCCTTTTTCTTGTTTAGTGTGGATCAGGAATATTGTTCACACTGTTACTAGTAATGGAATTTATGTTTCTTTAAATGGTATTTTCTATTTTAGTGCTATATCTGTGAATGGTGTGTTCGAAATTGACATGAATGATAATGTTTCCAAGAATAATAATAATTCTATTTTTAGCATTAATAAGAAGAGAAAGTTAGTCTTGAACTCTTACTTATCTTGGGCTGCTAGACTTGGCATATTGCAAGACTCGCATGCAAAAGCTTCAACGTTAAGGACTTTTGGAAAGTATCAATGATGGATTCATATGATAAATGCGAATCTTGTATTTCTGGGAAGATGAAAGAAACCTTTTATTTTTATAACATTTGAAGGGCTACAGATTATTGGTTTTAATACATACAGATGTGTGTGGACCATTTAGACATGTGTCAAGGAAAGGTGCTAGCTACTTCTTAACCTTTACTGATGATTTCAGTCGTTATGGTTATGTTTATTTGCTTAAACATAAACATGAGGTATTTGAAACATTTAAGGTATTTAAATCAGAAGTTGAATATGAAACCCAGGAAAGAAGATTAAAGCTCTTCGATCCGATGAAGGTGGTGAATATTTAAGCCAAGAGTTTAAGGATTATCTAGGTAAGAATGGAATAGTATAGCATATTACTTCTCCATATACTCCACAACAAAATGGTGTATCTGAAAGGAGAAATCGCCAAATTATTAGATTAGGTACGATCTCTGTTTAATCTTTACACCTGCTACCTTATCCTTTTGGGATTATGCATTAGAATCTGCTGTTCGTATTCTATAAATATGGTTCCACACAAAGAAAAAGGTTGATAGAAACCATTTGAAATATGGCATGGCAAGTACTGATTTGTCTTATTTAAAGGTCTGGGTTGCGAGGCGTATGTGAAACGTGGACTCAGCTGATAAAATTCTGACAGAGATTCTGTTAAGTGTATCTTGTAGGATACCCTAAGGAAACTATGTGTTACTTCTTTTATTTTCCATCCAGTAAACAAAAGTAATTGTTGCTATGGTATGGAATTTTTCTTGAAAGCAGATTCATATCTCAAGATTCAGTGGGAGAGATTATGATCTTGGAAGATGATCATATGGTACATTACCTTCTGGATAATACTAGCGAAATTCCAGTAGAACTGAAGTTGGGTCTCCACCGGAATTAATTCCTATCCGTAGATTCTGGACAGGTAAAAGTGCACCCAAACGAATAAATCTAACATAGAGGTTGAAGATGATAGTTAGTAGGGGATCTTGGAGAACCTGCCTAATTATAAAGCTGTCATGCTTGACCCTGAATAACGGTTATAATGGAAGGATGCAAATGGATGAGGAAATGAAAAGAACTCTATGAAAGTTAATGAAGTCTGGATTGAAGTAGACCCTCCTCCCAATGCTAAAGTAGTAAGAAGTAAGTGGCTATTCAAGAAGAAAACTGACATGGATGGTGAAGTACACACCTAGAAAACTCGTCTGGTAGCTAAAGGCTGCACTCAAACCTATGGGATTGACTACGAGGAAACATTTTCTCCTGTAGCAGACATTAGAGCTATTAGGATACTCATAGCTATAGCAGCGTGGGGGCGATTTTATACTATGATTATTGAGAATTTGGCAAAATGGATGTTAAAACTGCCTTCTGATTGGCGCTTAGATGATGATCATCTATATGGAGCAACCGAAGGTATGTTATCAAAAAATATCCCAAGCGTGTATGCAAACTTCAAAGATCTATTTATGGTTTGAAGCAAGCATCACGTCAATGGATAATCGATTTTGATGAGGAAATCAAAAAGTTTGGATTTACTCAAAATCGTGATGAGCCATGTGTATATCGCAAAGCTTAGTGGGAGTAACTGTAGTATTCCTTGATCCTATATTGTTGATGACATATTATCATGGAGAAACACAACATTCCAAAAAGACTTAAGGAAGTTAAGGATTATCTTGGAAAGTGTTTTTCTATGAAGGATTTAGGAGAAGCTGCATACATTCTGGGAATCAAAATCTATAGAGATAGATCTAAGCGGTTAATTGGACTTAGTCAAAGTGCTTACATTGACAAAATATTGAAGAAATTCAATATGCATAACTCTAAGAAAGGTTATTTGCCAATGGAAGTGAAACATGAATTAAGTAATGAAATGTGTGCTTCAACACTGAAGAGGTGACTTACCATGAAGATAGTACCTTATGCTTCGGCTGTTGTTGTAAGGATTATTATGTATGCTGTTAGATGCACAAGGCCAGGATTTTGCGTCTTGCTCAAAACTTGGTCGTCAATTTTCAACAGGATCAGGGAAGCTCCATAGGGTTGTTAAACATATTCTGAAGTATCTGAGGAATACGAGAGATATGTTTTTAGTGTATGGAGGGAAACCAGATACATAACTTAATGTTATAGGGTTCTGTGATGCGTCCTGGCAATGTGATAAAGATGATACGAAGTCTCAGACGGGTTATGTCTTTGTCGTCAATGGAGGAGCATTAGACTGGAAGAGCAAGAAGCAGACAACGATTGCGATGTCTGCAGCACAAGCTGAATACATGGCTGCTTCAGAAGCTGCAATGGAGGCTGTTTGGATTAGGAAATTTGTTGGAGATCTTGGAGTGATGCCTTCAATAAAAGAGCCTATTAATATGTATTGTGACAATTCTGCTGCAATCATATTCGCCAATGATTCTGGAATAATGAAAGGCGCCAGACATTTTCTACGGAGATATCACTTCGTTCGAGAACAAGTCGAGAGTGGTGAAATCAAAATATTAAAAGTTCACACAGATGATAACTTAGTTGATCCTTTCACTAAGGCTTTACCTAGAGGAAAGGTTACTGATCTTGCCAATGGAATTGGACTTCAATTAGCTAGTAGTTTCATGCATACCTGTGATTAGTATTTGGATAAAGGATATTGTAAACATTATTATTTGATGAAATAAAATATTGGTTATGTTTATTTTTGTTATTTAATTTTGTATCCTATTTTGCATGTTTTAAATCCTTGAATAAATTATTCTAAATGTCCGTTGTCAATTAATGATATGAGAATATTATTAAATTAAGACAAATCTAAATTGTGGTCGGATATACTTGAAAGTATATTGATGTGATTACATGCCAAATTTAGATGATATTCAATGAATTGAATATAGGACTTATCCCAACTATATGATTGTACTTTATAGATCTTGTCATTAAGTAAATCATAAAATAGTTATCCTCAGACTTGAGATACCAGGAAACTGTCATGGATCTAGTGCATTTATGTGAATCAATTTAACACTATACGTAACTGGTAGTTATACGGATTATTTTCAGAAGTGTTGCAAAATTCATAAGTTTTGCTTGTAGTCAATAAGGGATTTGTTTCCTTCAAATTCGTTTTGAAGTTTAATACAGCTGGGCCCCTCGTGGGATTGGTAAGATGTATGTGTGGCCACACCCAAGATTTTCTGGAATACGTTCAGAAGATTTGGTAATCTTGCTCAATCAGATAAAACGAGAAACAGAATCAGTTAATTAAGGAATGACTAAGATCCATATCCTTATTAACATTGTATTAGAAACAAAAGGATAATAATAATGATGAATCATTAAAAGGTTTTGTCCAGGAGACCTTACTCGAGTCGTACTAGAGGCATCGGCGTGTAACTAGACGCTAACCGATGTGATCACACTATTAAAATATGTCCAAGTGGGAGCTGTTAGTTTATGGACGATAAATTAATAGTCGTGTGTTAGGATCGAACTCGAGACCAAGGATGCACTCACTTACGAGTTTTAACAATTAATAAAATAATAGTAATTGTTAATTTTACACGTAAACGTTTAATGGACGTTAAGTATTTAACGAAAAGACTACGACCATAAGGACAAGGAACATGTACATAATAACAATAATTGATATTATATAATGTTACATAATATTGTACTTAATAGTTACATAAATGATACATAATTATGTTACATAATTAAGAATTGATGGTACATAATTGATATTAATGAATAGATGTTACATTAGGGAAAGGGAGCCTATATAAACACCTACATGGAGATGTGAAAAGGGTACACACAATAATCCCTAAAAACTCTATCACTATTCTTGTCCTTCATTCGGCTCCATAACCTTGGGATCGGATCGAATCATTCGGTTAAACGCTACGTGTATCAAGCTATTAATTGGATAACTCTATACAAAGCGTGTGGTACAAGAATAGTGATACAATCCTTTCTTTAGATTGTTTCTTGGATTGTTTTTGTATAAACCCAAAGTTAGGGTTCCTAAGATAATAGCTAAGAAATTTGATACTGTTCGGGCTAGAATCAAAAGTATGTACCCTAATTTGGTTAATTATTCAAGCATGATTATTTTGATCTTTATTTGCCTTCGCTATTCTATGCTGTTGATGTTATGGTTTAATATAATTGTTTATGACAGGATAAAAACCATCAAAGGGAATTGGGAAAAGCAATAAAGCAAGATTGGAATACACAGGATAAACACAAGATAAGGATTGGACTAAATGATGAAGTCTTTGCCCCTGTTGCAAGAATTGAAACATTAGACTTTTTTAGCTTATGCTTCATTTAAAGATTTTGTGTGTTCAAAAGGATGTAAAGAGTGCATTTCTCCATGGGAAGTATTAAAGAAGAGTGTAGTATGTCCACCACCAGGATTTGAAGATTCCCAAACTTCCTGTAGAGTATAACAAGGTTGAAGAAAGCACTGTATGGACCTACCTCAAGCTCCTAGAGCTTGGGTTATATGGAAACTTGTCACAGATCTGTTGGACAATGGGGTTTTAAAGATGGAAAAATTACAAGACCTTATTCATCAAAAGGCATAAAGTGATATTTTGCTGGTCCAAGTATAGTGATGAATCAATCTTTGGTTCAACAAATTAAGGAGCTATGTATTAGGCATTTGAGAAGTTGATGCATGAGAAAAGTTTAGATGAGTTCTATGGGAGAACTTACATTCTTCTTGTGATTACAAGTGTAGCAGAAGAAGGATGACATAAATTAAGCCAATATAAATAAGTTGTTGAAATTTAAAGAAAATTTGGGTTTACAGAATCAAGACTGTAAGCACCCCATGGAAAACTCTAAAAGCCTCTGCCAAGGATGAAGATGGTGAAAAAGTGATTGTTCATATGTATAGGTCAATGATTTGTTCATTGCTGTAGTTCTTACATCTTCAAACCTGACTCATGTTTGCATGTGTGCCTTGCTAGAATACCAATCCTTCCAAAAGGGTTTCACATCTTCAGTGCTGTGAAACGGATTTTTTAGATACTTTAACAGTCAACCAAAATATAGGCCTTTGGAATCTAAAAGATTATCCTTTTGATTTGGTTGCATACACTTATAGTGTAATTATGCTGGAGCAAGCTGGATAGAACTCTTACAACAGGAGGTTGTTCAATTCCTTAGATGTAGGATTAATTCATGGCATGTAAGAAACATTATAGTGGTTTGTAAATTCCACAACATAAGCTGAATATGTGGCTTCTTCAAATTGTTTGATAAGTTCTTATTGGATTCAAATCAACTACTTGATATAGGTACAATTTTAATCATACCAAGATCTTTATTGAAATAACAGTACTATTTGCATAATTAAAAATCCTGTTTTTCATTAAAAAACAAACATATAGAGATCAACATCATTTTATTAGAGATTGCAATGAAAAGAAATTGATTCAAATGGTCAATCCATACTGACAAGAATGGTTGCGATATACATTACAAAAGTTTTAGAAGTAAGTAGATTTCATATTTGATGTTAGTATAGGAATGATGAAACTTTAAAGTCCTTTATCTCTTTAAAGTTGTCAAGTTTTGTATGAATTAGTAACTGTTATTCATGTCATTAAAAGTTTTCTGCCTTAAGTATAGATTAATACTGCGAGTTTTACCTATTGTTAGTTAACTTAAGACTGCTAGGTATAATATACTGTGATAATTGGTGAAATTGTTATGGATTAGTTTTTTATCGATGGTTTTTTGGATTAACATTTTACAGAAAAGCAAAGAAAGTGTAAATTGATGATTGAAAAGAGGTTTAGAATGGTTAGAGTTATGCTGGTGACTCAAAGTTAATGCCTGCAAGGCAAAACAACTAACTGTGAGGTACACTGATGCGTGAAAGTTAATGTTTGTTGAGGGTGAGTTTCATAAATACTTTTTATTAAGGGTTTTATCGATCCCTTTAATTAATTTTTACTCTTCAAATCAATCTCTAACTAAACCCTAACTAATTTTCATCCATTATCAAACCCAACACAAATCGACGAATCAAAAGTGTTGCGGATTACTCAAAACATGTCGTATAATTTGTCTAAACCCGAAGAGAGTGATGGGTTTGAACAAATTGTGGATTTTTTGAATGCACACCCTATAAAGTATGCACTAACCGTTAATCCCACAATATATATTTCTTGTATCGAACAGTTTTGGTCTACTGTCAAGGCCAAAACTATCAATGGGGAAGTACAGTTGCATGCCCTAGTAGATGGCAAGAAGATAATCATCACTGAATCAACTGTTAGAAGAGATCTTCAACTAGAAGATGCAGAAGGTATTTAGTGTTTACCAAATTCTACCATCTTTGAACAACTTACACTGATGGGGTATGAGAAAATTTCACAAAAGCTAACTTTCTATAAGCCATTCTTTTCCCCACAATGGAAATTTCTGATTCA
Organism: Tanacetum coccineum; assembly: GCA_026074375.1. Lineage (NCBI taxonomy): Eukaryota > Viridiplantae > Streptophyta > Magnoliopsida > Asterales > Asteraceae > Tanacetum > Tanacetum coccineum. Next base: position 110,807 of record BQNB010000641.1, on the reverse strand, counting down.
TACTATTCTACAATGTCTAAGTTCAAAGACTACTGCATGGAATGAGTTTAGTAGTACTATGGCATCTGCAATTATCTGTTTGGCTACAAATCAGAAGTTTAACTTTTCAAAATACATTTTTGAAAGTATGATTAGAAACTTGGATAATTTGTCTGGCAAATTTTTGATGTATCCAAGGTTTGTACAAGTGTTTTTGGAACAACAACTTGATGATCTGTCAACTCATAACAGAATTTATGTTGCACCCTCTCACACTAAAAAGATTTTTGCAAATATGAGAAGGGTAGGAAAAGGGTTTTCTGGTAGAGTAACACCTTTATTTCCAACAATGGTGGTACAAAACCAATCACAAATGGGTGAAGGTTCAGCAATTCCAACTGATCCCCATCACACACCCACTTTTATTCAACCATCTCCTCAACCTCAAAAGACACAAAAACCTAGGAAGCCTAAAAGAAAGGACACTCAGGTACCTCAGCCTAGTGATCCTAGTGAAAATGTTGCAGATGGTTTTGGGGATTAGGGCTTTCCATAAGGATGGATTACATTTTGGTGAGGGCTCCCACTACTGCTTCTAGCTTATAAGCGAGCAGGTAACAGTGGTAACAGAACTAAGACCTGATCCAAGCAACACCCTAATGAATCTAGTTCTAGGAACTACTTCAGGTGTGGTCCCAGTGTGCCCAAGAAACCTATGGGGGGAAACTATTGCTACAAACTGGTTAGAGAAGTATCTAAACATTCCAATGATTCGTTGCTCTCAAAAGTAACACACTTGAAGTGATGAGGATAGACTTAAACTTTATAAAGGGAAATTTAGTGAAAAGGCACGATGTACTAGTTTTTATATACAAAACACGGGTTTTTGATTTGAAAAACAAAGAACCGCTCAACTATGAGATTGCAAGTTTGAAAAGGAGTGGTTAAGAAGCTTTGAACAAAAAAAGAGGTCAAGAACTCATGTTAAAAGATTAAGAAAGGTTAGTGCAACAGCTAGGGTAGAATCCTCTAGAGATGAAGAAAGTTTGGGTGAGGATGCATCCAAACAGGAGAGGATTAATGCTATTGATGCAGATGATGATATTACCCTAGTTAGTGTTCAAGATGATGTTGACAAAGAGATGTTTGATCTGGATGCTTTAAATGGTGAAGAGGTGTTTGTTGCAGGGCAAAATGAAAATGTTTGTTAAGAAGTAGTTGATGCCTGCTTAAATTAGTATTGCTGCAACCAACTATTACAATAACTACTGAAGAAATTACTTTGGCTTAAGCACTTGAAGCATTAAAAACTTTAAAACCCAAGGTGAAAGGGATTGTTTTTCAAGAACCAAGTAAATCTACAACAACAACAACAATTTCTACACAACAATCACAGGATAAGGGTAAAGGAATAATGATAGAAGAACTTGTGAAGACTATAAAGAAGAAAGATCCAATCAGTTTTGATGAAGAAGTTGCTTTAAAATTACAAGCTAAATTTGATGAAGAAGAAAGACTTGCAAGAGAGAAAGCTGAAAAAGAAAAAGAAGCCAATATTGTCATGATTGAAACATGGGATGATATTTAAGCAAAGATTGATGATGATCATCAATTGGCTGAAAGATTGCAAGCACAAGAACAAGAAAGTTTGTCTGTTGAAGAAAGAGTTACATTATTTCAACAACTCTTAGAGAAAAGAAGAAAGCATTTTGCAGCTAAAAGAGCAGAATAGAAAAGAAACAAACCACCAACAAAAGATCAACAAAGAAAGATAACGTGTACTTACCTAAAGAACATGGAAGGATACAAGCTCAATGATTTAAAGTCAAAAGGGTTTGATTCTATTCAAGAGATGTTAACTGAGCATTCAAAAAGGTAAACACATTTGAAGACTTTAGAATAGAGTTGGTGGAGGGCAAAGAAAAGAGAGCAGGAATTGAGCTAAGACAAGAGATTATAAAGAAGCAAAAGGTGGAAGATGATAAAGAAACAACATAGATTATAAAAGTAGTAAATGAAAAGTCATTCCAGAAGAAAAGAAGTATCATATTTGATGCTATTTCATTGCTGTTAGTCTCCAAGTATTGTTTGAACTGGAAGATTAATAAAGAAGGAAGAAAAACTATTAACAAATAATAAGGCTGATGGAAAATCTCAAATGTACAAGGGAAAAAAAGATCTTAGTCACATGCATAAAAGTTTGTGAAAGAGAAGATATAGAAACTTTGATAAGTGGTAAAAGCTAAATATAAGTCAACAAGACCAGTGGAAGACTTAGATTTGGTATTATGGAATGATTTGAAAACAATTTTTGAACCACATGTAGAAGATGCAGTATGGAAGAATCAACAATACTACAAATTGTTAAGTTGGAAGTTGTATGACTCCCATGGAGTACATTTCTTGAGGATGCAACATGTTCAGATTTATATGTTGGTAGAGAAGAAGTATCCTCTTACACCATCTACACTTACAATGATGTTAGAAAAGAAGCTTATGATTGATTATGAAAGTGAAATGGCTTATCAGCTTCTTAAATTCATTGTGAAACAGCTTAAGAAGAAGTATTTGGAAGCATCCTCCTGGTGTTGATGAAGCTTTAAATGAAGAACTTGATGATTTTTGAAGAAGAATGTCAAGTGTAAGGGGATGATGTTGGGACTTAAAAGTCCTTCTGAGGCTGTGTTTGAATTACTACTGCACAAGTTCTGTTACTACTATTAAGAAGATATAGAGCTGCTCCATGACTTCAAAGAAAATATGCAAAAGTGTTTACTACTTCTAGTACAAAGTTAAGACTGCTTTATTGAAAGTTATGCTGCTAGGGAAAGTTACTAAGCTAGTACAAGAGACTGCTGAAGTTAGATTGTTAGTATTTAAGAAAAAGACTCGGTCACCCCATGTATTTTTCATGTTATGCATAGCACTAGTTTTTATTAAGTTATCGATTTTTTGATTTATGGTGTGGGCCGGGTCCTTTAACCCACTGTAAGCCACACCATAGCCCGTTTATGGGCATTTTTGTAAGAACTAAAAATTTTTATTTTTATTTTTATTAAAAAACCCTCTCCACACATGGAAGGGTGTTGGAAAAAATCATTGACACACGACAACTTATTGTGTTTGTCTCTAGTTCTCTCCCAACCATTTCTCCTCTCTAACTTTCTCTCTCTAGAGATCATAAGTATGTGAAATGGGAACCACAATTGGCATCAGAGCCACGAGTGAATCGTGGTTGATACGTGTGGTCAACAAGATCAAATTCTGGTCAAAAAGAAGTCAAAAGAAAAAAAAAAATCAAACCCTAATTATTGTGCTTAGATGTTGTGAATGTTATGTTATTAAAGCAAGATCTAGGCAATAAGGTAGTCTAATGGTGCAAGAGAAATCAAGTAAAAGGCAAAAAGGGTTATTATAAGGCGATTTTATTTTTTGTTTATTTTTTTTGATTTTTGGTGAAAAAAGTCGTATTTTTTCTAGGTTGCGTTTTGCATCTTCTTGTTGCGTTTTTGATTTCTTCTTGTGCGTTTTGAACATGTTCTTTTAGTCATTGCGTTTTTGATTGCAGGTTGCGTTTTGAAGAAATTTCCATTACGATTTGACAAATTCATTGCGTTTTGACCAAAATTTCATTGCGTTTTGACCAAAATTCATTGCGTTTTGACCAAAATTCATTGCGTTTTGACTAAAATTCATTGCGTTTTGACCATTGCGTTTTGACCAAATTTCATTGCGTTTTGACCATTGCGTTTTGCTTAAATTTCATTGCGTTTTGACCAAATCTCAACCACTGCGTTTTGATAAAGTTCATTGCGTTTTGATAAAGTCATTGCGTTTTGATTCAAAAGTCATTGCGTTTTGGTTAAAGATAGCACTGCGTTTTGTCTAGAAATCTTGTGTGAACAAAAGGGTTTCAGTAAAACTGCCATAACTTTTGACGTAAGTTCCGATTCCAGGCCCGTGGACCTCTCAAATCGAAGAAAAAACGAGACGATTACGCTGTAAAACACCCTTTAGCTGGTTAAGGATATTTCAAGGCCCAAAAAGCTCGTCTACTATGTTTTATTGACATATTTCATATTTTGGAATTTGTGTAGACTTGTTTTTTGTTCTAGCTCACGCCCATCTATATTTTTAGGCCCGTTTCAGCTTGGTGAGCCTATTGAAACAAACAGCTGTAACCCTAGCCAGACGATTATCTGTTTTTAGACAATTAAACCATTGGCCGCTGATTCCGAATCAAATCATTCACGGTTTTCTATTGATTTTGTAAAATCCCGTTAATTCATTTATCAGTTTTAATCATAGACGTGTAAAATCTCGTGAACGTGAATTGTTTCATCATAACCACAACAAAATCACTTTATCTACTTAAGATCCTTAATTTTATTTCACACATCGAATTTTAATGGAATCTTCTAATTCTAATCCAAAAGAGAGAGAGCTTCAACTGACGCAACGGCTCGCAAAACAAAGGCACTCCATCTGCATGACATGGTTTGAACAACTCGAGACACATCTTCATGATCTCTATCTCCTAATCGCCTTAAATGCAGTTGAGCATTAAACCAGCATTTTCGCTCATTCTTTGTTGAAGAGCAACGACCATCAAATTAAAGATGTTTCATAATCTGGATCAATTAAGGCTACAACTTAAAAGAGAGAATCTTCATGGGGTTAATGCAAAGACTTGTCTTCAAGCACTCAGAACACAGTTCAAGGAATTTCTTGCCTCTAAAGGGGTAAATGCAACGGATCTTCTGAATCAAGGTTGGCAAAATACTTCGAAGACTTCACGCGCTGTGAACCAATGCGTACATACGTGATTTTACTTGAGACCTGGATACACTTGAAGCGTCATTCATAGAGCAGAAAATTACATACGGTACGATTTACAGCTACAGTCACAAGATGTTCAGATCAATCCGGTTCAAGCAGTGGATGACAGTTTGATTGTATCGAAAAGCAGTCGGATAGAGTCAGAAAACAACAATGCACTCAGCACATCAGTGAATGAAACTCAGCTACAACAGCACGAGAGTTTGGTCACTGAGAGGTACACCCATTGACTTAATTATACACAGACTTAAATATTGGATGCTGGGTTGGTTATTACAGAAAGCAGCAGGACTAAGTCAGATAAGCATGATACAAGCAGCAATTTAAGGACTTATATCACACATGATGTGGATGCAGATATCAGACTAGTAAATGACCAAGTGCCATTTGCTGAGGTACAATTGACTGCTCAATATAATGTCCTTGCTAATGAACAACAGCATACTGAGCAATCTGAACCCATATATGACACATAATCTGTTGGAAAGGGTGATAGCAATACCACTCCTGAAGCAACAAATAAGTGTCCATAGGGGGGAGAGATAGACCAGGATGCTGAACAAGATCAATTTAAAAAGTCCACTGCTTAAGGCTGAGTTGTTCTTCAAAACGAATGATAAGGTTGAAAAAAAAGTGTATAATGAACTTTCAAACATTTTTACAACTGAGAAAACATTGTAATTCCACTTGAATTCAATTCAACAAAAGGAAGAAAGTTTTCAAGTAACAAACCATGTAAGAATCAGGAGTCTCGAATTCATGAATTTGTTTGAGAAAACGAATGAAAGCTCATCTACAAGCCAAAAACTCACGATCAACAACTTGAAGAACAAATTAAAATTGCCAATGAGGAAAAGTAATGAAGCCGAAGGTTAAACATGCCATTTATGTAATGAAACAATTAACATCGAATTAAACATAAAGTGTGCTAAATTACTTCAGGAAAATGAGCATTTAAAACAAGACTACAAGAACTTATGATTCTATCGAAAAGACACGGAAAATCAGACGAAGATCCAAATGACTCAGTGATTGCTCAAGTAAATATAAGACTGTTGAAATGCTGATTTAAAAGCTCAGATTTCAGGAAAAGGTTGCGATGTACATTGAAAAACGAATTAAGAAGTTTAAAAGGAAATAGCGTGGATACAAAGTTTGCAAAGCAACAATCTTGGAAACCGCCTTTACAACCATCTAGAAACCATTTTGAGTTGTTAGACAACCGAATGGTTTACTCTGAACGACCTAGAATTTCAAGACCACGGTTTTGCCTCCCAATTGATGAGAAAAATAATTTGTCAAAATACACTCCTCATATTTGCCTAATAGTTAGAGAATCTTGCTTGCTGCAAAACTCCTCAGGTGAATGCACCTAACTACTCTAGGAATAGTCATAAAGAATCGAATTGTGTCTAAGATATTTGTTCATGCCGTACGTTTCTAGAGGATGCTAGTAAATGACACAAAACAAAACCAGAATCCTAGTCATAAGGGATATTGGCATCTACTAGAGCAACACGCACCGCCTATGCTTGTACACCAAAACCTAGAAACGTAATATATGTGCAGTTCTCCTGTATCTAAGTGTTAGGGTGGAATGGTCCAATGTGAGCCTCTAGTAGATCACTCTAGGGAATTCCATTCTTCTGGACTCCAAAAATCTGTTTGTTTGATTTGTTCCATAATATATTTAAATACAAAACATGATGGATTGTATAACAAAGATCCAAATAAGGGAATTCTCATGCTAAAGTTCAGTCCCCAAGATCAGAAACAACAATCCCGTTGAACCAAAGAACCACACTCATAAACCTGGTAGGATGGAATGGTGATTAGGACAAAAGGTTTTTCTCCTCAATAAGTCTTCGTTGTGCATGAAAACCACACTACTCCTATCTAAACTTAGGTGGAAACCAACGGGTAGAATTTTCAAGACTGTTAGTCTTAGGTGGATACCTACTGGAAAGGTGTTCATAGATAGCACAACCAAAGTTGACAGTGAACCTCCAAATGGTTCAAATGATGATATCACTAACCCATATGAATGCAATCAAACTCTTTAAATATTTATTATTATTGTATAAAATGTAATTAAGTAGTTTTATATATTTTATGTAAATATATTAATAGTTTATAAATTAAATAATAAAATTTTTTTGAAATTTTAATATAATAATTTATTAAATGGTATTTATTGATTTATTAAATTAAGTATTTGTTAATATTATATAAATATTATTTATATATTGTAATTTTTCAAGTATAATATTATTTTATATAATTTATAATTTTATTTTGAATTGATATTAATCTATTTTTATTTAATTTTTATATTTATTAATGATATATATTATAAATATTAATAAATAAAAATAAAAAAAACAAAAATAAAAATTTTTATAATTTTTGATTTATATGTTTATTATAAATTTATAAATATTTTATGATAAATTTATTAATATTATTATAATGATTAGTTTATAATTTATGTTTAAATATATATTTATATTTAATAAAATATTTAATATTTTATAATTATAAATTAATGATATTATTTTATTTGTGAATTTTATAATAATATATAATATATTATTATTGATATTATGTTTAATAGAATATTATTTTTAATTTATTAGTATAAATTTTTATTATATTTAAATTATTTATATTGTTACTAAATTTATTATATATAATTTTTTATTATAAATAATTTTTAAAATAATTAGTATTTTTTTATAAATATTATATTGTTTATATTGTTTTAAATAATATTATTATGAGTGTATTAATAATTTTATATATTTAAATTATATTTTAAATTAATATGTATTTTTATATTTATTTTATTATAAATTATTGTTATTTAAATAAATTATAAATGTTTGTATTGTATTTAATAATTATAAATATTAATTATAATTTTTTATTTATAAAATTTTATATTATGTAATTTTATTATATAAAAGAATTATTTATTTATGAAAAATATTAATTATTATTAAATTATTTAATAAAATTTGTTGTTTATAATTTTTGTAATTTTATTATTTTATAATATTTTATTTATTTTTTTATTTTATTTTATAATTTATATAAGTATATTTATATTATATAATTTTGAATTGATTTTAATTTTATTTGATATTAATATTTTAATAGTTAAAAAAATAAAATTTATTTGATTTTAAATTGATAAATTTATGATGTTATATTAATAAAATAATTATTTATTATTATAATATAAATATGTTTTATTATATTATTTTTTTTTTTAAAAGATGTATTTAATATATTATTTATTTAATTATTTTTTTATATTTATAAATAAAATATATAATTAATTGTTGATTAATTAATTAAATTATATTTATATGTTTTATATTTATATTAATAATATTATAATATATATTTTGAATTATTTTTTAATTATATTATATATTTTTTTTTAATAAAATATTATTATTTATATTATTATAAATTAAATATATATATGATATATATTTTATGAATAGATGTATTTATATTTTATTATTAAAAATTAGGTATATTATTATTATTTGTATTTTTATATTTAAAAAATTAATATTTATATTTAAATATATTGTTTTTTATATTTATTTAGATAATTAATAATTAAATTATATATAAATTAAATGTATTATGTGTTATTATAATTTATATATAAAATAAAAATATATAATATTTGATTATATTTAAATTTTATTTGTTAAATTAATAAATGTTTAATTAATTAATAATTTTTATATGGGATTTAATAATTAAATATAATTAAATTTTATATATAAATTATAAGAATTTTTAATTATTATTATTTGTTTTAAAATAGTTTGAAAAAGAAAATATATGAATTTATAATTTGTTTTTATTATTTTTATATGATTTTATATTATTTATAAATTAGATTATATATTTATATTGATTTTGTATTAAGTTTTATTATTATTTGTTATAAATTAATATTTAAAGTTTTTTTTTAATTTATTATTATTATTATTATTATTTTAATAAATATAAATAAAAAAAATATTTTATTTATAAAATTTTTTTATTATAAATAATTATTGTAATAAATTATATTTTATTTATATAATTTAATTAAATGTTATGTAAATTATTAAGTAATAATATATAATTGATTTTATATATATTAATATATAATATATTATTAATTAATATAATATTAAAATTTTTTTAATTAAAATTATTATAAATAATAATAAATAATATTTATTTAATAAATATGAAGTATAAATAATTATATAATTTTTAGTTTAATTTAATTATATTATATATATTGTTAGATGATAATTTGTTAATAAATAATTTATATGTATATAATTAATAAAAAAAAAAAATTATTATAATTATAAATAGTTAATTATTTATAATATAATTAAATGTTTAAAATAAATTATAAATATTTTTGATTAAATTATAATAATTATTATTATTATTAATATTTTAAAATTTAATATTAAAATATAAGTTTATTATATTTTATGTTTAATTGAATTTTAATATTAAATATAAAATGTTTAAATTAATAATTTATAATTTATTTTTTAATGAAATTAAATTTTTTTATTTATAATTTAATTATTATTATTGTTTATAATTAATTTATGAATATATGTTTTTAATTATAAATAGTTATTATAGATTATTTATATAATTTTTTTTATATAATAGTTTATTATTATATTAAAATTTGAATAATTATTATAATGTTTATATTATTTTTATTAAATTATTTTTTTTGATTTTTTTATTTATATATTTATTTTTAATTAAACAATTTATATTATTTAATTTAAGTATTGTTGTGTTTTATTGTTTAATAAATAAATAATTTATATTTTTTATATTTATATTTTATTGATAATGTGATATTATATATAAAATTATTATAGTAATAATATATTATAGTATATATATATATTAATTAATAATTTTTATTGTATTTTATTATTTTATTAATTAATATATATATATAATAAATTATGATTATTTTAATTTTTTATATAAATTTATTATATAATTTGTTAAATTTAATTTATAATATTATTTTTTAAAATTAAATGATTATAATTATTTTTATTTTTTTTGATATATTTATTTTTTAAAAATAATATTTTTAATAAATTTGTAGTTATTTTTTTTTTAATAAAATTATTTATTAATATTAATTTTTTTTTATATATAAATTAATTATTTAATAATAATAATAAATATAAGAATTAAATTTATTTTAGTTATATTATAATATATGAGTTAATTGTATTTGTAATAAATTATTATAATATTAATATTAGTATAATTATTATATTTAAATATTGATATATTTTATTTTTTTAAATGAATTATTTATAATAATTTTATTAATTTATTATAAAATTAAATTTGTATTATTATATAGTTATTATAAATAATTTATTAAAATAATAATATTTTAATTATATTTTTAATTAAAGTAAGGTTATAATATAGAAAGATATTTATTTCAAATAAAAGTTTTTTGGTTAGTGCAGGTACTTCTAACTCAAGTGCATGTACATCTGTCAATCCTTTAAAGGAAAGACTCGGAGTTTGTATACCAAAAAGTCTGATATCTCAACGTCAGGAGTTCAAGGAATTCAAGATCTGATGAACAATGCTGCAAATTGACGTTTAGACAAAACAATTCAAGCCTCGTTCTTCATCATATGACGTTTGGACAAAACAGTTCAAGCCTCGTTCTTCATCATATGACGTTTGTTCACACCAGTTCAGGCCTCGCTCTTCAACGATGGATGTCGTTTGGACAAAACAGTTCAAGCCTCGTTCTTCATCAAAAGATGTTTGGACAAAACAGTTCAGACCTCGTTCTTCATCTTGATGATGTTTGATCAAAACGGTTCAAACCTCGTTCCTTAATGTCAAATGGCGTCTGTTGGCATCTCTTCAAGCCCTGTTCCTTAAAGTAAAGAAAGGTGTACGCCTTACGCGAAAAGGAAGTGTACTTGTCAGTGCATTTATCCATGACAACAAAAGAGAAATCTTTTCGTTCATGAGCTAATATAACAAAAACTGTTCCAATTTTTGAGCTCATGGTAATGGCAGTGTGAATCAATGATAGATTGCAACTCCCATCTTCAGACAAGAAAATGTACGAGTTAGTGCATTTTATCCTAATAACGAAAAGAGAAATCTTTTCGGTCCATTAGCTATTTTCGAAACACACAATGTTTGTTAGCTCAAGTCTATGGCTTTCGTATCTTTTTGTACGAATCCAGTTTTCAAAGAAAAGGATAGTGTAACGCTTCAGTGCGCTTTTATCTTCAAAAGATAGAGAAATCTTCTTGTGATTGAGCCATTCTCATTAACAGCTTCAATTTTTCCATGCTTGTATTGTTAGTTAAGTGACCAACTTACATCAGCAGGTACTAATTTAATAATTCACTAGATCAAAATGGCAATCGCATATGCAATTTTTTTGAGGAGATAGTGAATTAAATGTGATTAAAATGGTTTACTCTGAGTGCTGATCCTCGGAAGGCCTTAGAGATCACTCCTGCATGACAACATCATCCCTAAACCAGACTTAGCTTTGGAATTAGGTAAATCTATCAGCTTAACTGAAGCTGAAGAAGAAGCTGTTGCAAGAGAAGTTCATGCTACTCATGCAAGAATTGTGTCTGGACCAGACCCTGAGCCCGTGCAAGAAGACCAGACTGGATCAAACTCTGGAAAATTACATGTGTCTCTTGCTGGACCAAACCCTGAGCACATGGATGATGAATTCCTCGCGACAGCTGTGGAAACCAAACATTCCATAGATCGTTTAAGCTCAGGTTGTTTAGACCTTTATCTAGGATAATATCAATGTTCATAAGTTATAAAAACAAAGCGGAATAAGAACATCAATGTTAACAAACAAGGCTTTCTTTTATTCAACACAGCCCCAATTCTATGTGATCAAATCATAGAAAATGGTTACTCAACAATAACAGGAATCAAATGATTCTTGAGGCTAAACACTATAGACGTCTACACTAATTATACAAAACGTGTACACACACACTTTTGTATCTAGTCGACTCTCATATGATGAACACACACTTTTCTGGATTGATTACTTAAACCAGACTCCCTGCCTCTCTTTATAAACTGGAGAGGCTAGGGTTTACAATAAAAACATAGCTTACATATTAAGCTAACCTAATATTACATCTTAAGTCCTTGTTGTTTCTTCTTTCTTCATTGTTGCATATAATATTTTGTAATCATCAAATCAGAATTCCCAACAATTGTGGAAACCAAACATTCCATAGATGCGTGTAAGCTCCAGGGTGTGTTAGACCTTTATCTAGGATAAATATCATTGTTCATACGTTTATAAAAACAAAGCGGAATATGAACATCATGTTAACAAAAAAAAACAAGGCTTTCTTTTATTCAACACAGCCCCAATTCTATGTGATCAAATCATAGAACGGTTACTCAACAATAACAGGAATCAAATGATTCTTGAGGCTAAACACTATAGACGTCTACACTAATTATACAAAATACACCTCCACTATACTAGACGTCTACATTGATCCAGTGTACACACACACACTTTTCTGGATGGATGCTAAACCAGACTCCCTGCCTCTCTTTATAAACTAGAGAGGCTAGGGTTTACAATAAAAACCTAGCATACATATTAAGCTAACCTAATATTACATCTTAAGTCCTTGTTGTTTCTTCTTTCTTCATTGTTGCATATAAGATTTTGTAATCATCAAATCAGAATTCCCAACAAAAAAGATACACATGTTCATGATCTATGTGCGTTAGAGCAATTAGCTAGAAATGCATATCATGAAGCTGAAAAACAACAAATATTTGCTCAAAAAGTTCAAAAACAAAACACGAATTTTACTAGTCAGATTGAGTTGTATAAGGAAAGGGTTCGGGTTTTGGAAAACATAAACGGGGATAATAATTATCTCAATGAATTTCTTGAGGCCGATAAACGAGCAAAACATTTGAGTCAACAAGCCCAGTCTCAATTTGTTCGTGATCGAGATATAATTTGAGATCTAGAAAAACAACGAGATAAATTACATTTCGATGTCAAAGATTACTGTTGATCCCACGCCTTGATCGGTTCTTTAGAATATAAAGAGTTTGTTACCTTGGAGAATCCAAAATAACAAAGATTGAGACTTTGTGAATATATCAAAGTGTATGCGGAAACTACACTTTGATACTCTAGAGAAGTGTATGAATGAAACAGTAACAATCACTCACAAACAATAAACAATAAAATCACTGCTCCAATATTATAACTAATACGAGTACTCTCTAAGTACTGGGGTTACACAACCTTGAAGCAAATACAAAATTTCTCTAAGTGTATCTCTTAAAGTTCTATCTTTTTACTACTCTAGGGATCTCCTTTTATAGAAATACAAGGAACCCTTTACACATATATCTGCCTATCTAATAGGAACAGTTACAATTCAAAACTAAATATCCCGAAAAGCTCTCCATGCATTCTTATCTTCATATCATCAGCTTTGAACATTAGCAGTACAAACTTCTTCACTTGGCAGTATTAAGTTTGCTTGGCAGTACAAACTTTATGCTGACAGTACTAACTCCTTTAGTACTGTTGGCAGTATTAAGTACAAAGAAGATTTATTCCTAACAATCCTCCCCTAAACTTGTGATTTTCCCTCAAATCAACAAGTTTCTTCTTAATAAATTCTTCTAGTCTTCTTATACTGCTGATGATTCTTTCAAACACTTTTATCATTTCTGCACTTGAGCTCTTATGAATCTAAGGAGTTCAAAAGCCTGGGAATTTTCATGATCTACTTCCAATCTTTTACTCAACATCTTTGACAGCATCTCTTGACTCAGGGGATACTTCTTTTCTGTCAACATATGGATTGCCAATCCATTGTCCATCAACAAAATATGAATGCCACAAAAATCACATAATCTCCAGCTTAGAAGATTGTACTCATGTTGATCCCTCCAGATTTCATCATCTTTATCAGGTTCAAACAAAGTATGAAGATCTCCCCAAAGCATAAGATCATAACCTTGTGGTGCTGTAGAACTGTATCTTTCTTTAACTAACCTGAATAATTGTTCTACATCCATTCTGTCAAAGTCTTCTAGCATTTCACTCAGTATCTTATAATTCTTTGAGCTTCCATCACCTCTGAAGACTTGATAGTACATGTGAGTCTCTGTCAACACAATTGTCTTCCAATCTACAATAGGAAACTTTGTTGATAAAGATTCAATGTCTATGGGAGCTTCTTCTCTTGGTACTATATCCAGAAATGTCTTGAGTTCTTCTTTCTCAGTCTCTACTTCCAGCTTTTGTCTCTTCCTTGTTGTTTTTCTAGGGATAGACTTCTTCCTCTTGGCTGCTGGTTCATTGACAGTTTCATTGACAGTTTCTTTCCTTTCCTCTTGTGCACCAGACTCTTCTTCCACAATCTTTTCAGTAGTCCTTTCTTTTTCAGCATCCATAGGCACAAACCTTTGATTAAAATCCCAAAGCTTTTCAAAAATTGGCCTTATTTCATTGTAGGACATACCCTTGAAATCATTGATCTTGAAATTCCCCTGATTCTTCAAGTATTTTATCATGTTCCTTCTAGCTTGGGCAATGGACTTTGGCTTCATTTTTAAAGAATGATATCTAATAACAGAGGGATCATTCCAGTCAATTACCTTTGCAGTCTTAGCTTCATCCATTGCCTTTTTCTTTTCCTCTTCTTCCCATTGTCTTGCAATCTCTGCATCTCTAGCAATTTGAGCTCTTTGCTCCTCGTTCATCTGCTCTTCAAGCCTAAGTGCTTCAGCATAACTCAATCTTTCTTGCTCAAGCTCCTTCTTGGATTTCTTCTTGGGCTCTTCTTCTATCATTATACCTTTACCCTTATCTTTTCTTTTCTCTGCACTTCTCCTTGAGTAAGTAGCAGTTCCTCCAGCAGTACTAACTTGTACTTCAGCAGTACTAACTGGTGGAACTTCTTCACTAGCAGTATCTTTCTTCTTACCAGCAGTACTAATCTCATCACTAACTTTCCCACTGCCCTCTTGCTCATGGATGATTTCAGTTGGGGTTACTTCTTGTATGAAGAGTTCAGTTTCAGTGCTTGCTTTTTCATGAACTCCTTCATCATCCTGAAAACCTTCATTAGAGAACTTCCTCCCCTGTTTGGAAGAATCATCTTCACCAACTTCAGTATCTGAAAGAACAAACCTGGAATGTCTTCTTGCCTTCCCAACCTTTATCTGAGATTCAAGCTTCTTGACCCTGAGAATAAGCTTTGTGTAGGCAGAACTGTATATTTTCTTAGTCTGTGACAGATCAGCCTCTAGAACCCCAACCCTGTCAGAAAGAGTAGTTAACAAACCCATCAATTCTTGTAGTTTCAAACTACCCTCCTCACTTCCATGTGAATGAACAGCATGGAGAGGTGAGTCATGGGGTGTAGGAGGATGATAGTCGGTACCAGGCTGTGTTTGTGAATGTGGTGAAGGTGAGGGATGAGGGGGTGATGGTTGAGTAGGAGATGGTTCAGGTGTAGGTGAAGATGAAGGTGTTGGGGAAGGTGAGGATGTGATTTTAGAAGGTGAGGGTGAGGATTCAGCAGCATCTAACATAGAGGGAAACAAAGGAACCTCCTGTCCTGAAAACCCCTTGGTGGATCTCTTCATGTTACTAAACACCTTCATTGTAAGAGATGGAACAGAATAGAACCTTGAGTGTTGTTGGAACTTGTGTCTCTGCATATCTAGGCAAAGTTGAATAAACCTGGGATACATCAAAAACTTATGGGGACTAGATATGTTAGACACCATATGGTCAAAGATCATCCTAGAGAAATTAAACCTCCTATTTGTAGCTAAACAAATGATAGCCGCTGCAATATTGCTACTAAACTGCTCCCAAGCAGTCTTCTTGGGGCTTAAACAGTGAAGTATGAGATGAATAAGAAACCTCCATTGAGGTGAAAAAGCACCTTTCTGAAAGGTTAACTTATCTGAGTTAGTAGCATACCCCATAAGTGCCAGTTGAGCAAAAATCTCTGAAGATGGAAGAGAGATAAGGCCGTCTTTATCATCCAGTTTGAGATGTCGCCTTATAGAACCTTCAGTGATGGAAAGCGAATGACCATCAATCGTAGCATGAATCTTAACATTGCCATCTTCATTAGTCGCAATCTCAGCAGTCCTCCAAAATTGTTTAACAAAAGATACGCACACCTCGGGCTTTTTAGTAAGTGCATAGCAAATATGACTTCGATTAATGAAGTCAATGATCTGATGAAACCCTGCACTTCCTGTAGATTTTTCCAAATACGCAACCATATTGTGTTTGTCACAAAATTCTAAGTTTGCCATGGATGTAAGTGTGAGGAAATAAGTGGGATTAGATCGTGTAAGGAAGTATTAGGTCTGGAGAAAGTTAATTGCAATTTGATAGAGAAAACAGAGGGATATAATTTGACCAATATTAAGAAGATTGAAAATAATCGTGAAAGATCTTACTAATTTATAGGAAGTTCACGAAAGTCCAATTGGTCAAAGGCCTATACCCTATGTATTTGGCGGAAATATCTCAACGGCTCTATCAATTAATGGAAAATTTTGTTAGACCCAAACAGTACTAACGGTCATCCAGCAGTACTAACTTTGGCCTAGCAGTATTAAAATTTGCCTAGCAGTATTAACTTCTCCACACAATCAGCAGTACAAAAGTCCAAAGATTTGAAGGACTAAAAGAAACACGTCACACAATCTCTCTTTTCTGTTTTTAGGCTCACAAGTCATCTCTCAATTCTTTTGGCTCACTTTGCACTCTTTCTATTTTTGCACACAGCTCTCTTTCTGTTTTTGAGGCTCACAATTCATCTCTCAATTCTTTTGGCTCACTTTGCACTCTTTCTATTTTTGCACACAGCTCTCTTTCTGTTTTTGAGCTCACCAATTCTCTCTTTTGTTTTGGCTCACAAATTCACACTATAGTTTTTGGCAAACTACCAGCCATAAACGGATTTTAGGAGTCTTTACCAATAGCCGTTTGCTTTGGACTAGCCATTGCTTCATTAGAAAAAATATGGTGCAATGATAACCATATAGTTTTTAGTAAACTACCAACTATGAACGGGATTATGGAGAAGTCTTTACCAGTAGCCTTAGCTCAGACTACCAATGCTTCATTGAAATAACATGGTGTATTGAGGACCATATAGTTTTGAGTAAACTATCAACTATCAACGGATTTGAAAAGTCTTTACCAGTAGCCGTTTGCTCTGGACTAGCCAATCTCATCTGAAATAACATTGTCACTAGAGACCAATAGTTTTGATTAAACTATCAACTATCAACGATTTGAAAAGTCTTTACCAGTATCCGTGTGCTCTGGACTAGCAATTCTGATGTGTATTATACATGGGAATTGATACCATTTTGTGGTTGTGTAACAACCAACACTCTAAAACTCCTCATGTTTCCTCCCCTCAAATGATACATTATGGAGTAACCTATATGACACCTCATTGTTTATCCTGAAAAAGTTAGCTTAACACCAAGAAAAACATAATCCAAACATGTTTCATGTTTAACAGTATTAAGTGTTATTCACAAGATTAACAAAGATACACAGACATAACCAGCAGTACTAACTATAAGCAACAGTTTTAACAAACAGTGTTAAATATAACTAGCAGTACTAATTATAAGCAACAGTTTTAACAAACAGTGTTAAATATAACTAGCAGTACTAATTAGACCTAGCAGTATTAATTGACAAATACTAACAGTACTAACATTTAACAAACTTTACAAAACAAACAAGAGATTTAGGCCTTAGGGATTGAGCATTCCAATACTTGAAACCAAGTACTGAAATCTACCAGCATCAAAACCTTTTGTAAGAAGATCAGCTACATTAAGTTGAGTATCAATTTTAGCCATTTGAATCAACTTTTTAGTATTACAATCTCTTATAAAGTGATGCCTAATCTCTATATGTTTTGTTTTAGAGTGTTGAACAGGATTTTCTATAATACATATAGTACTGGTATTGTCAATGTAAATAACAGTGTTCATAAAATTGTACCCATAATCAAGCAATTGGTTTTGGATCCAGAGAACTTGTCCACAGCAACTTGCAGCAGCCACATATTCAGCTTCAGTTGTAGAAGTGGCAACCACAGTTTGTTTCTTGCATTGCCAAGAAATCAACCTATTTCCCAAAAATTGACAACCTCTAGTGGTTGACTTCCTATCAAGTGTAGCTCCAGCATAGTCACTATCAGTATAAGCAACTAACTCCAATGGAGAATCCTTAGAATACCAAAGACCTAGAGATGGTTTGCCTTTGAGGTATCTAAAGATTCTTTTGACAGCTAAGAGATGGGAAGTTTTTGGGGAAACTTGAAACCTTGCACATGCACAAACTGCAAACATGATATCTGGTCTAGATGCTGTAAGATACATCAAAGATCCAATCATAGATCTATAAAGATGTTCATCAACATCACAGCGATTGCATCTTTAACCAAGGGCTTTTCCAAATCTGTGGGAGTGGAGGAGACTTCACATTGTGTACGTTGAACTTTTTCAAAATTTCATGGACTTATTTATCATTGGACTGATTAAAATATGCCTTTCTTCTTCTGTTGGACCTGCAACCCCAAAAAGAAAGTGAGTTCTCCCATAGAACTCATCTGAAACTTATCCTTCATAAGCTTCTCAAACTCATCACAAAGCTCCTTCTTGGTAGATCCAAAGATGATGTCATCTACATAGATTTAAAACAAAGCAGTATGTGCCCCTTTTTGACTTTGTAAAACAAGTTTGATCAATTTACCTCATTTGAAATCCATTGCTCAGAGATAGTAGCCAATGTGTCCTACCAAGCTTCATGGGTGCCTTGATGAAGTCCATATAGTTCACAACTTTATAAACTTTATCAGGATGGTCAGGATCTTCAAAACCAGGAGGTTGACATACATACACCTCCTTTTCAATTTGACCATATAGGAAAGCACTTTTGACATCCATTTGGTAGACAGTGAAGCCATTTGAAAGAACGCATGAGCCCGGAAATTTCCTTAATGGCTTTTATTTAGCAACTGGAGCAAACCTTAATCATTGTCAATAATTCTTCTTGTGTATGGCTTGGGCAACAAGTCTAGAACCAACCCATCCCTTTCTTTGTTTACTTTTTGTTCCTGACAACAATTCCCCTCTCATCTTTCTTGTTTCTGTAGACCCACTTTGTACCAATAGCCCTATGTCCCTTAGGCAAATCTACAAGAACCCATACATTTTGTAGCTTGAACTGTAAGAGTTCCTCTTGCATTGCTTCTACCCAAGCAGGATCACTTAGAGCTTTAGAAACTCTCTTTGGTTCTTCTTGAGATAAGAACAGCAAAAAAGGCATGTATGTAAGGTCCTGCGCTCGCTGCGCTCGCTCACACTCTCTCTAACTCTCCGCGCACTCTAAGGAAATCTCAGTTCAGGAATTCTCGACTCGCGCTCGTCACTCGCACACGCTCTTGTACTTAAACGAGAATGCACATCACAATCACTTGATCATGGTATGATCCTTGTGAATTCTTGTGTGACGGGAGTTGTGCAAAGACGAACTTCTCTCTCTCGCTTGGTTGAAGTTATTACCAAAATGCTAGGTCTTCGCTCGCTATCAATGTTACACTCGTGGCAGCGTGTCTTTCTATTTCGTAGTGTGAACTTAGAGAGTTTAACTGCCTAGCATGCGCCTTCTGGAACGTGATCTAGTTCGTGTCCATGCCAGCAGTATTCGTATACGTGAGTTCATGTGAAGTTTTAGCCTACGATCATGTACTTTCTCATGTGTCTGATATGAGATACTACCCTCGCTGAATGGTGTAATCACTGTGAGTGGAAATCTTGCATCTAGGTGTGTTAATCTTTAAGTAGTGTTGTTGTGATCACTCCTAATCCTATCCACTTCTCTTCCACATGCCCTTGCTCATAATCATCAGAGCAGCCGCCACTGTTCTCTGTGTGATATGTAGTATGATTGTAATCAGCGTTATTGTAGTCTCTCTGACTCTATGCATGCTGGACTGTATACGCAGGTATTTCTCAAGATGAGAATGCTAAGTGGATCTATTGTGTGCCTACACGTTGTTGGCATGATCCTATAAGTGAGACTCTCGGAACGCGCTGTCTTGGTTTGACTGTGGTAGAAGGATGATGGCTTCAGAGACTATATAGATGACGCTGCCTTGTATTAAGAATAAGCGCCTGAGCCTACGAGAGAACATTCATGGCAGATCTACATCTCTGTATTCATGCATAGTACTAGGCTGGACTGAAGTAATGTACATAGTGATGTTGTGAGTTCCTAGAGCTCTCCGTAACAAAATGATTATATAGATTATCTTATGTAGGTGATACTGTGCCCTCGAACACCCACTCGCCGATGATTGTGATGCTCAATTATGCTCCCCGTAACACCATGTCCTAATCCATAGCCTCCGGTTTCTCTCTCTCTAGAATAACACAAAATGCTACAAGCTTTTCTTGAGTTTTACTTTCCTCTCATTTCTTGGCAATGCAAGAAACAAACTGTGGTTGCCACTTCTACAACTGAAGCTGAATATGTGGCTGCTGCAAGTTGCTGTGGACAAGTTCTCTGGATCCAAAACCAATTGCTTGATTATGGGTACAATTTTATGAACACTGTTATTTACATTGACAATACCAGTACTATATGTATTATAGAAAATCCTGTTCAACACTCTAAAACAAAACATATAGAGATTAGGCATCACTTTATAAGAGATTGTAATACTAAAAAGTTGATTCAAATGGCTAAAATTGATACTCAACTTAATGTAGCTGATCTTCTTACAAAAGGTTTTGATGCTGGTAGATTTCAGTACTTGGTTTCAAGTATTGGAATGCTCAATCCCTAAAGTCTAACTCTCTTGGTTGTTTTGTAAAGTTTGTTAAAAGTTAGTACTGTTAATATTTGTCAATTAATACTGCTAGGTCTAATTAGTACTGCTAGTTATATTTAACACTGTTTGTTAAAACTGTTGCTTATAATTAGTACTGCTAGTTATATTTAACACTGTTTGTTAAAACTGTTGCTTATAGTTAGTACTGCTGGTTATGTCTATGTATCTTTGTTAATCTTGTGAATAACACTTAATACTGTTAAACATGAAACATGTTTGGATTATGTTTTTCTTGGTGTTAAGCTAACTTTTTCAGGATAAACAATGAGGTGTCATATAGGTTACTCCATAATGTATCATTTGAGGGGAGGAAACATGCTGGTTGTTCTTAAAGTGTTGGTTGTTACACCACACAACAAATGGTCATCAATTCACCATGTCTTATAGACATCAAGAATTGACTAGTCCAGAGCAAACGGCTACTGGTAAAGACTTCTCAAATCCGTTGATAGTTGATAGTTTACTCAAAACTATATGGTCCTCAATGCACCATGTTATTACAATGAAGCATTGGCTAGTCCAGAGCAAACGGCTACTGGTAAAGACTTCTCAAATCCGTTTATAGTTGGTAGTTTACTCAAAACTATATGGTTATCATTGCACCATGTTTTTCTAATGAAGCAATGGCTAGTCCAAAGCAAACGGCTATTGGTAAAGACTCCTCAAATCCGTTTATGGCTGGTAGTTTGCCAAAAACTACACTTTGTGTGAATTTGTGAGCTAAAACAACAGAGAGAATTGGTGAGCTCAAAAACAGAAAGAGAGCTGTGTGAAAAAATAGACAGAGTGAAAAGTGAGCCAAAAAGAATTGAGAGATGAAATTGTGAGCCTAAAAACAGAAAGAGAGATTGTGTGAAGAGTTACTTTTAGTCATACAAACTTTTGGAGTTTGTACTGCTTATGGGTGGAGAAGTTAATACTGCTAGGCATATTTTAGTACTGCTAGGCCAAAGTTAATACTGCTGGATGACCGTTAGTACTGTTTGGGCCTAACAGAGTTTTCATTAATTAATAGAGCCGTTGAGATATTTCCGCCAAATACCTATGGAATAGGGGTTTGACCAATTGGACTTTCGTGCATCTACTATATATTCAAATGATTTATTCACGATAACTTCAACTTTCTTAATATTGGTCAACTAATATCTCTTTGTTTTCTCTATTAAATTGCAATTAACTTTCTCCAGCCCTCATACTTACATACACGATCATATCCCACTCAATTCCTCACAACTTTAATCATGGCAAGTTTGGATTTTTGTGACAAGCATAACATGGTAGCATTTCTGGAAAAATCTACGGGAAGTGCAGGGTTTCATCAGATCATAGACTTCATCACTCGAAGTCACATTTGCTATGCACTCACTAAGAAGCCAAAGGTGTGTGTATCCTTTATCAAACAATTTTGGAGGTCTGCTGAGGCTTCTACTGCAGCTAATGGAGAAGTCACGATAAATGCTACTATTGACGGTCACACACTGTCTATCACCGAAGGTTCTTTACGGCGACATCTCAAGCTAGCTGATCAAGATGGTGTTACTTCTATTCCAACTATAGAGATCTTTGAGCAATTGGAGCTTATGGGCTATCATACTGACTCAGTAAAGTTAACCTTTCAAAAAGGTTGTCTTTTCACCTTAATGGAGGTTTCTTATTCATAATATTCTCCATTGTTTAAGCCTAAAGAAGACCGCTTGGGAGCAGTTTAGTAGTAATATTGCAGCTGCTGTCATATGTCTTGCCACCAATAGGAAGTTTAATTTTTCTAGGATGATCTTTGAGCACATGGTGTCTAATAACACTAGTCCCCATAAGTTTTTGATGTACCCTAGGTTTATACAGATATGTCTAGATATGCAGAAACACTAGTTTCAACAACATACTAGAACCTATCATGTTCCCTCTCTAACCATGAAGGTGTTTAGCAATATGAAGAGGCCTACTAAGGGATTCTCAGGCCAGGAGGTTGCTCTATTTCCCACTATGTTAGATGATACTGAACCTTCACCTTCACCTTCACCAGAACCTACACCTGCTCATACACAATCATCACCAACTCAAGCCTTACCCACACAACCATCCCCTTCTCAACCCTCACCTACTCAACCAACACCACCTGGATCAGAACACCATCTTCCTACACCCTATGACTCACCTCTCCATGATGTTCACTCACATGGACGTGATGAGGGTAGTTTGACACTTCAAGAATTGATGAATTTAGTTAACACTCTTTCTGACAGGATTGGAGTTTTAGAGGCTGACTTGATGAAGACTAAGAAACTTATAGTTCTGCCTATACCAAGCTTATTCTCAGGGTCAAGAAGCTAGAGTCTCAAGTAAAGATTAGGAAAGCAAGGAAACAAACTAGGGTTGTTCTCTCGGATGATGAAGCCTTTCAAGATGATTCTTCCAAACAGGGGAGGAAGTTATTTGATGAAGAAGTTCAAGAAAAAGCAAGTACTGACACTGAACTACTCATTCAATAAGTGACTCCAACAAAAGTCCATACAAGATCAAGAGGGCATGGAAAGCAAGTGATGAAGTTTAGTACTAGCTGGAGCAAAAGAAATATACTACTGCTTGAAGAAGTTCCAATAGTTAAGTACTGCTGAGGTGGAAATTAGTAACTGCTTGTGGAACTGTTACCAATGTAAGAAAAATGCAGAGAAAAGATCAGACAAGAATAAGGGTAAAGCCATAATTATGAAGAAGAAGCCTAAGAAGAGATTCAAAGAAGAACTGAACAAGAAAGATTAAGTATCTGAAGCAATCAACATGAAGAGCAAATAAATGAGAGAACAAAGAGCTCAAATAGCTCAAGATGAAGAAAATTGCTAGGCATGGGATGAAGAAGAAAGGAAAAGAGCATATGGATGAAGCTAGACTACAAAAAGATTGACTGAATGATCCTTCAGTCATTAATATCATCCTAAAAAAATGAAGCCAAGACTATGCCCAAGCTAGAAGAAATATGATCAAATATTTGAAGAACCAAGAAAATTACAAGATCAGTGACTTCAAGGGTATGTCTTACAATGACATAAGGCCAATCTTTGAAAAGATGTGGGTTTCAATCAAATATTTTGCCAGATGGATACAGAGCCCGGGAAGTGGCAGCAAAAGTCTCCTCAAAAATCTCCTGACAAGTCTCCTGCAAAAGAAAAGTCTCCTGAAAAGTTTGTGGAAGAAGAGAGTGATACACAAGAAGAGTTGAAACAAGGTGTTAAAGAACCTGCAGCAAAGAGGAAGAAGTCCATTCCTAGAAAAAGCACAAGGAAGAGACAAAAGCTAGAAGAAGATGCTGAGAAAGATGAACTCAAAGGATTTTTGGAATATATACCAAAAGAATAGGCCCTATAGAGTCCGAATCTATATTACAAAGTTTTCCAAATATGGATTGGAAGACTATATCTGACAGAGAATTTCATGTACTATCAAGTATCAGAGAGATGGACGTTCAAAAAATTATAAGATACCTGGTGAAATTTGAAGATTTTGATAGATTAGATGTAGAAGAATTATACAGATTGGTCAAGAATAGGTATAGTGCTTCAAGTCCAGAAGGTTTTGATCTGATGCTAATGGGGAGAAGGGGGGGGAAGGGGATTGGATTTCACACACATTGTTTGAACATGATGAAGAGGATGAGATTTGGAAAGATCAGCATGAATACAAGTTGCTAAGCTGGAGATTATATGACTTCTGTGGTATCCACATTTTGCTGATGGAGAATTTAGTTTCTCTTCCAAACCTCCAAGTTGGCTTCAAAGCTAAGGCGAGAAACTAGTAGGTTCTTGCTAATCTCGGAAAACATCTTGCATGCATACACGCCTCTTTCAGAATCTTAAGTATTTCAAAGCTAAGGCGAGAAACTAGTAGATTCTTGCTAATCTCGGAAAACATCTTGCATGCATACACGCCTCTTTCAGAATCTTAAGTATTTCAAAGCTAAGGCGAGAAACTAGTAGATTCTTGCTAATCTCAGAAACACAACCCTTACTGAGCTTATATTATCAACAACCTTAAATAAGTCTCATGTAACTCAAATGAATTCAATTATTTAGCTTCGAAAAGATAGAAAACAAAAAAGAAAAAAGAATGTACAAATTTCAGCATTGTTGATTATTTTATGCCACAATCAACATGAAGATGTGAACAAATTGAATAATTACAAGAGATAAATTATTCACATTGAGAGAAATTAGAAATAAAATAAGAGTGAATGAATGAATGAGGAAAAAAAACCAAAATGATCACCTAAATTAAAATCAGACGTTGAAAATAAGTTTACATCCAAAAAAAAATCTGAACTTACTTATCGACTTGCTCAATGAAACTACTCCGTATTTAATAACCTATTTGTTGGGAATAAATCTTCATATGACTTAATACTGCCAACAGTACTAAAGAAGTTAGTACTGCCAGTATAAAGTTAGTACTGCCAAGGTCACTTAATACTGCTGGTAGAATGAGTTAGTACTGCTAAATGATCAAAGATGATGAACTGAAGATAAGAATGCATGGAGAATATATCGGGATGTTTAGTTTTAAATTGTAACTGATCCCAATAGTTAGGCAGATATATTTGTAAAGGGCTCCTTGTATTTCTATAAAAGGAGATTCCAAAGTGTAGAAAAAGATAGAACTTTTAGAGATACATTTAGAGAAAATTTGTAATAGCTTCAAGGTGTGTAACCCTAGTACTTTAAGAGTACTCGTATTATTTATAATATTGGAGCAGTGAGTTTTGTGTTTATTGTTTGTGTGTGATCATTACTGTTTCATTAATAAATTTCTCTAGAGTATCAAAGTGTAGATTCCGCATACACTTTGATATACATACAAAGTCTCAATCTTTGTTATTTTGGATTGTTCCAAGGTAACAAACTCTTTATATCATAAAGATTCGATCAAGGCGTGGGATCAACAAGAGGTAATATTGAACAAGGTTTTACCAAACATTCTCCATAGCCCCAATATTATTTGATCAAGATAATATGGTTACATCAATGAACTGTAACAGGGATCAAGGAAAACCTTGATTACCTTGAGGCTACACCATCTCTACACTAGACGTCTACATATTGTGCTTTGTGTACACACACTTTTCTGGATGGATACCTAAACCAGACTCCCTGCCTCTCTTTATAAACTAGAGAGGCTAGGGTTTACAATAAAAACCTAGCTTACATATTAAGCTAACCTAATATTACATCTTAAGTCCTTGTTGTTTCTTCTTTCTTCATTGTTGCATATAAGATTTTGTAATCATCAAATTAGAATTCCCAACAATCTTCCCCTATTTGATATTACAAAACAATCTTCATGAAAGAAACAATGCTTCCCCTTGACTTAAGATCTCCTTGAACATGCCACCATAATAATAAGCTGCAAACTCCTTAGCAGTAGTAAAAACCTTCACCTCAATGTAGCATATAAATGGTTAAACATTTTAACATTAAGCTTCCCCTGAAACCCATATGTTAACCATTTCTTGAATCTTCAATTCTGTAGGCTCTATGTAATGATTACTGATGAAGAAGACTAAGTATAACAAACTTGATGTAGAAGTAGAATAACCCAAACTTGTATCTTATATCTTGTACTATCTACGTGACTCTGAACGTATACCCAAATCCGATGTATAGGGAGACCGCAATCTCTTGACAATAATCCTCATCTTCTATGAGACACTGAGTACAACAACGTAACTCCTTAAAGTGATAGCCAATGTGAGCATTGAGCACCAGAAGAAAAATCACACATTGCTAGATTTGTCAATTCTTCGTCACAGCTTGAACGCACGAACAAGTTATCTCAAAGACCAAAAGATATAATAAGAACACAAACCCGTGAAACTCCACTTCATCTTCAAATAAATGATAAGTAATCCTCTTCGTAACCAATTAAACAATAATTCCAAAAATGAGCCATTAAACATTTAAACCAAAATCAATCTGTGTGTGGTATCCAATATCGAACAATGCTAGCAGTATTAATTCCATTAAGCTTCAAGCAGTACTAACTAACTGCTCTTAATGCTAGCAGTACAAACTTAATAAACCACGACCAATAAGAATAGTAGTAACTGCTTTTTAAACCTAGCAGTACTAAAAATCAAGCAGCAGCATTAAGTGTACAGTTCGAAAACCCAAGCAGTATTAACACTTGAAATTACTACTGGCAGTATTAACTTCTGATGCTGGCAGTATTAACTTTTAATGCTGGCAGTATTAACTTTCAAGATTAGCAGCATTAACGCATAGAAGCGGCATTAATAATATTCTTGGCAGTAGTAAATATCAACGAGCAGTATTAATTAACCTTGGCAGCACTAACAATAGACTTGGCAACATTAATAATATACGAGCAGCATAAACTTTCCTTTGCTTGTTGCATACGACACCTTGTAACAGTACAAGTACAACTTCGAGTCCAAACAGTTATAATCAACTCAACAAGCAGCATTAACCCATGAGCCAAGCAACAATAACCTCTCCCTTGACTCAACAGCTCAACGTAATAACAAGCAGTACAAAAATTTTATTGGCAGTACTAACCAATATGTAGCAGTACTAACCATCACATACCTGTTACTTTTTCTTGCGTTTTTGATGTTGCTGCTCCTTTTAAGAAACGAAACATCAACCTTCTCTTGACGTTGCCAACCTGTTGTTTCAATATAATCACATGATCTGGATACCTTTTTTTTAAGTATCCAGACGACGCCCTTTTTAGTGACACTTTTTTAGTCACTAAATCATCACTTTGGAAACCATATACGTAACGAGCAGAATTTGGGTTTTAACTTCCTTTGCTTCATCCCCAAAAACAAACACGAACATTTTTTTTTAAAGACAAACTTTTCAAAGTGTCGCAAAAACCCTAAAAATACCAAAAATCGCCATAGCTTAGAACATAAGCATGAACCTTCTTTCTGTGACAACCATGACTTGAGCAAGTTAGTCAAACCCTTAGTATTTGACTTTATGTCTATGGTGATGTGCGGCTTATTATGTGAATTATATGCTATGTGTATGTATATGTGTTTATGAGTTAGTGGAAATTCATCGTTAGAATGTGAGCATTTAAAAAGATTGGATTAATGGTGAAAAATGGTGATTTCCTTTTCGTTCACTTTTAAGTTTGAAACAAGGTTTTTACCAAAATTCTACACAGCCTCCGCATATTATTTGATCAACGATAATACGGGTACATCAATGAAACATATTACATGGATCAGGGAAAACCTGGTTTACCTTCGAGGCCTACACCATCTTACACTAGATGTCTACATCTTTTACTCTTTGTGTTACAAATTCACTTTTCTGCATTGGTTTCTAAGACCAGGACTCCTGCCACTTTTTATAAACTAGAGAGGCTATGTTTACATAAAAACCTAGCTTACATTTTAAGCTAACCTATTATTACAATCTTGAAGTCCTTGTTGTTTCTTCTTTCTTCATTGTTGCATATAAGATTTTGTATCATCAATCAGAATTACCTAACAAAAGTTTGTTTACCATACTTTACTCTTCTCATTGATATGTAATATTTATAATAAACTTACATTAATTACTAGAACTTATGTTATTTAATCGTCCCGATGTTACTACGTATACCTATTCATAAACGTAACACATATACACCACATTTAGTGATTTATTGTTTTCCTTATACTATGATTATTAAAATATCTATTATCAAATAAGACATTTTTTTCGGGTTTTCTCTTTTATATTGTGTTTAATATGACAAAATTATCTAGCACAAATTTCATTAAACTGATATCAATATCAAAACCAAAACTACTCTCGTTCCTCAAGAATGTGTTTTGTAGCGGTGCGGTGGCTATTTTTACACCATTATGTTAAAGCAACTGCAATGCAAGGTTTTTAAAAGATTGTTCACTATTTAAATAAGTCATTTGAATGATTTGACTCATTGTGAAAAAAGTTTTGTAAATGACTTCTGTGAAAATAGCTTGGTAAAGATCAAGACCTTTTAAGAAGGTTGGAAAAGCTTTTGTGCATTAGAGAATATGAAGATAACTTGTTAAGAGATGAAATTTATTGAAAATTAATTGTCTTAAATACGGTACATCAATTTTTTCAAGATTTGATGCATAGCTTACTTATATTTTCCCTCTATTTATAGATATTGTTAGTACGATTACTATGCAAAGGTTTGCCGAGACAGTCTCAACGTGAGTTGGGCCAATTTCTTTTTCGTCGAGCCTGAATCTTAGCTAAAACAAGTAGCAATCATAAAACTGTACTCGAGGTTGAAGGACTGGGATGCGCCCACCGGATTAAAAATAGGGATGTGATGATATGCACACCACACAGAGTGATGTGCACACCACAAAATCACATGTGTGACGCATATGGTACAACACCATATATGCATTTTTGTGATGTGCACATCACTTTGTGTGGTGTGCATATCAACTCCCTTAAAAATAAGTATTCGGCCGAAAGAACCGCAATTGTTACTTGTTAAAAGATCCTTTAGGCCCTTAGCATCATGGGTGTTAATTCTTTTTCTTAAGGTGCAAAACTTGGAATTAGACCAACATTATATAAGGCTTCAAGCCCATGCGCTTATTGTAGATGCCAGTCCAAACCAATTGCAAAAACAAAAGGTGCACCTTTTTTCAACAATCATAACTTAATTTAGGTTTACCTTCGAAATGAATCATTTCAATACTATTTAAACACATTTTATACAAACGAGATGGAAAATGACTCGCGCGTTGCGGCGGAGGCTAACATGTTATTGCAACATATGGTGTGCTATTTTCGTTTATATTTTGTCAGTTAAGGTAGATAGTGGTATTGCACGTTGTTAATTAATTAGCCGACGATACGTTATTTTAAATTGGTTACAAAAGACAGTAGCTAATGTTATAGCATAGGATTGCTATTAACATTTAACCATAACATATCATATACATTGCCTAAGTTTTTGACAGAATAATACAAAGACAGTAGGTACTTGTTCAGGTGGAGTTACTGCCTGCGTAGTCAATTGGGCGCTACTACCAGATTCCCGGTCAGTTGACTGTGGCACCAAGTCATGTGTCCGAGCCGCTGAATCGGGAGTCAGTGAATGGATCTAGAACTGCATCTAATATGGAATCGGGCCTTCTACTTGTAGTTGTTGTGTCGAAGTAGCTGCGGTTACAGTAAAGAGGTTCGGTTAACAGATGGGTTTTAGCAAATTGCTAAATAGTAGAGTACAATATGATATGTGATTTCAATAAAAAATGCTTTATTGTATGACTAAAATGCGACTTACCTGTAGTCGGGAGTTTCGAGAGACCCATGGTTTTTGCATTTTGGTATGGGGAATTCGTCTACGACCTTTCGTTCGCAAGTTGAACACCTTTGGTGGTACCATGGTTTCAATGTGTTGATTTTTAGTATAGTTGCTTCGGTTGTAACATAACCTCCTATATTGTAAGCTTTCCAGTAAGTACAATATTGAAGAAGGGTTGGTGAATTACCTGGTCGTTATTTGCGTTCACTTCTAGCAGATCACGTAGTGGGACCGATTTCTATTTTTTTGTATCTGCAGAATTTTTATGGAATGTTAATTGGTACATCTATTCGTAGGTAACATGTTTAAGGCAAGGAACTGC
Source organism: Tanacetum coccineum (assembly GCA_026074375.1). Taxonomy (NCBI): domain Eukaryota; kingdom Viridiplantae; phylum Streptophyta; class Magnoliopsida; order Asterales; family Asteraceae; genus Tanacetum; species Tanacetum coccineum. The sequence goes on along the minus strand of BQNB010000641.1, from coordinate 80,306 downwards.
AACTTACGCATTATTAAGTTCAAGGCAACGGTTTAAGTAGTCGGTATATTGTGAGTTCATATATTCCTGTAGCAAAAAAGCAAATCTTGTTTTATTGCGTGTGTTCAAGAAGCTGTGGATTATAAGTTTAGAAATTTATATAACTAACCTATCTGTCAATTAGTATACAGTAAAAACTGTTAGCCAAGGGTTTCTTACATATCTTTTCGCCCATTTTCAGTACACTTCAACTTCTATTTGTTGCTGCGCGTAGATTTCAAGTCTCTTAGGTTAGATACTTTTAGGTTGGTCGATGCTCATTTTTCCACCTCTTTTGGGCGTTAGATTTGATCCGTTAGTTGCTGCTATTTCCCGCTCATCCAAAACTGCTTTCTCACCTCATAAGAAGCATATAAACAACAAAAATAAGCAATCCCAAGCATAATTAATGCCACGAATATGCTCGACAAAAAAAACAAAATTGTTGTTAATAAACGCACCTTAGACATTATTGTGAGGTTTCTCGATTCACGATCTCGGGAGGTCGGGGATGATGAAAATAAATGAAATCCATTTTAGAGAGAGAAAGTAGTTATTATTGAATGATTAGTAAAAATTACAATTATGAGGTTCACCTCTCTAAGGAAGATTAGAGGGGGTATTAATAGTCTAAACACAAGCCATCTTTGGGCTAATTACACTTCTAGTCCTTGTGTTTAAGACTATTTAGAAACTAATGTAATTTCCATATAGACACCATATTTTTAATCCTAACAATCTTCCCCCAATATGGTGGCATATGAAATTACTTACAATGTATCCTACAAGTACAAATATAAATGCTTCAGCTTGAATCTTTCCATTACTTGCAGACGATAGAATGTAATTTGTATAAACTGAGTTATCTTTCCCCAGTTCATACTGCATGTCTTCACATAACTTTCTTCATCTACTTCTTTTGGTCGAAGTTTCTGAATCAGCTTCCCCCCAAACCAACATCCGTATTATAAGCAGATTCTGAAACTGTGATGTAGCTTCATAGAAGAAGAAGTAGAAGTAGAAGTAGAAGAAGAATCAGAGAAGTAGAAGAAGCAAAAGAAGAAGCCAACCACATCAAACTGAACTGCTTTTGTTCTGATGAATATCCGTTCAGGGGAACATCCAAGGAATCAGCAACATCTTCTCACGTATGCACATACTTCACACACTAACCATCCAGAGGTTGAAAACATACAATCCATCTCCATAAGATGGAAGCAGAATTGAAGATAAGAAAGAAAGAAATGAAGGCGGGATAAGTACACATTTCTTCCCCCTGATTGATGCTATCTATCAAATACTTCCTTTTCTTCCCCCTGATTGCATTCGATGATCATCGAAAAAATCATAATCTGAGTACGCCCGAATATTCGATAGAACAACCATACGTGAAGTAGAATAAATTCGGTTAAGCATGAGAATCAACTGCCGATAAAGAACCTCTAATTATCTCTTCTCTGACTAATTCAATTCCAACCTCGCATTCTGTCGGCTCTCTGTAATGACAACTGATGGAGAAAACTCAATATGACAAACTCGATACTGAAGTCACATCCCCCAAAGTTATGACTTAAGCTTGTACTACTATCCGGAAGAATCTCTTGAAATATCCTTAACTACGTGAGTCATTAAGCACTACAACGTAACTCCTTAAAGTGATAGCTCTTTGTGGATAAAGACGCAGATACAAAGAGGAAGAATCACAAAAGAATAGTATTCAAGTCTTCTTGTCAATCCTTATATGCTCGAACAAGTCATCTTCGTTGCAGAGATAGAAAGGTCAGAAGTTGGAAAATTAGATTATCACTTCCCCGTGACATATTACTTCAATCCCGAATAAGTAATAACGAATCAACCCCGTAGCCATTTCTTGCGATTAAATCCCGAGAATAGCCCTTTTAACAGTATTCGTGAATCTTTTATTCGGATCGTTTTAAGCAATAAGTAATGTTTTGTGTCTGAAAAATTTAACAAAAATTCGGCCCTTTAGCATTTTAAGCCCACAAATTCGGTATGGAGTTATTCCAGCCGAAACACAATGTTTTATCAAGTCAACCCATAAATCTGGCCCATTGCTTATCAAAAATAATAACAGCCTAATATTTCAAATGTTACAACAGATAAAAAATCTCTTATATCCTCAATCAGCAGTCAGCCCATTTTTAAATTACTGTTATTTCTATCAAAGGCCCATTCTTTAGTTACAACACTACAAACGACCCATGTGTCCCAAATGTATGAGTTATATACCTCAACCACTTAAACCACATTTTACAAAACATTCGTACCACTACTTATATCTCCATCAAACAATTCTGACCCTTTTTCATTGTAGTGATCGTTAAATTTAATTCGGTAATTATTATCAAAGTATAAAGAACTTTTACTAATAATTCCTTGAGGACAAAGATTTAGTAGCCAATGTTCTACAAAAAATATCACACGTAAGAAACGGTAAGTGATTACCGGGTCGTTTTCCAAAATGAACTTATGGAAATTGAGACCCCTCCCCTCGTTTGTTATTTGGACAATGACTTGAATTGGTTCGTAGATGATTTGTTTTCTAATATCCTAATAGTGAGCAAATAAAGGTACAATTAAACCTAACTACGAGAAATCAATACGGGAAAGTAAATTTTAACTAAAAACGCAAATCGGGAATCCAAAACGAGACTTACAAAACTCCTAAATCAATCAATAGTATGTCTTACAATGATCTTTTTAGTTTTTATAAGATTTAATTAACTAAAAATCTAGGGCAAAGGAAACTAGACCAAAAAGGAAAGAGTTTTAAGCTAAAAATCACTAAAAATATGAACGAGATTCAATCCCGTTCTTTAAAAATCGAAATTTTGCAATTTAAACCCTACGAAAGCAAATCTATTTTTCCTAGGTTCTAAATGTTAAAAGAAAATTTTCTAAAAAAGAATTATATTTTTTGATTTTTTTATATTTTTTTATGAATTAAAAACGATTTTAATGAAAATTAAATATAAAAAATACTATACTATTTATAAAAAAACTGGAAAATTACGAAAAATAGCTTGAACAATGTAGAATCTAAGAAAAATAAGTTGGTGAAAACAGCTTATCGAATAAGTTGTGAAATAAGCTAAAAACAGCTTATAAACTAAAAGAGCTAAAATGTGTATAAATAATAAACGAATACAACTTCTCACGGATGAGCTATTGTAGCATAATGGTTGAGTGTGTTGGGTTAAAAGCGTTGGGTTGAGGGTGTTGAGGTCCCGAGTTCGAGCCTTGCTCACTTGGGATTTCCACCTTCCCTAATGCTTTTTAAATGCCATTTTTTTACAACTTTTTAGAAGACTAAAAAATAAGCACTTTTTGAAAAGACACTATTTTTATAACTCACAAATAAGCACATCAATAAGCTCTAAAGGGTGACAGTTTGCATATATATATACTTAAAGGCTAAAATGGCCTATCTGTTAAGCTTTTTATGATCAAATAAGCTAATGAAAATCGACAACTTAAGCACTATAAAAGATACTAACTTCCCTAATAAGCATAATTGATCAAATATAAGCAACTATTATTTTTAAGCTAAAAGAAGGCAGACATACTTAAAAAGTATAAACACTTAGAATTTTAAGCTAATAGCAAATATGCTAATTAAGCTCTACTCTAAAGGAATAAGCTAAAATTGACTTAAACTAACCTAATAAGCTATACTAACCCTAAATTAAGCTAGGAAAATAAGCAGATAAGCACAAATAAGCCACATTTCACTTAAGCCAAAAACTGTATACAAACAGCAAGGGGGCACTTTTTGAGGGGCTTTTTCAATGGATTATGCATAGCCAAACTCAAGCTTGGCGTTACTTAAACTTTAACAACAATAATTTTTATTATTTTTTTTTTTTTTTTTTTAACTTGAAAACAATAAACAAACAATTTGATCCTCAAATAAGTTCTGAAAAAGCAAATGAAATGGGCAAAAATGCCCTGGTGCAGGGCATTGGTTTAGAAAAATACAAATTTTGAGCTTAACAATAAGCTACCAAACAAAAGCTTTTAACCATAAATCCTTAAAACAGATTTAATATGACCATCAAAGAACATATCTCAACAATCAATAAGCAGTTTGAAATAACTGATAAGCCACAATTTTCCTTTGAAAAAACTTATTTTCAAACTTTCAAAACCTTAGCAATATTTCTTTTTGACAGATTTGGACCAAAGACAAAAACAACAATGCAAACATAAACCCTACTACTCTACTGCATTGCAATACTAAAAACAAATCTAACACAACACTTCAAAACAGGTTTTGACAAATTAATCAAATGAGCTATATGAAAAATTCTTTTGAAACACAGTTTTGAAAACCTAGTAGAAAAACTTAAAAACTCACTCCTAGCTTTTAAGACCTTTTGAAAACAGCTTGAATCAACTAACAAGAGCTTGTCAAAATCCACCAAATGACCCAAGAGGTTTTTAAACCTATTTTGACCCGTTTGACACATTGTCCTAAACACCCTTTTAAATGTCTCAAACTCATTTTCAGCTTATATTTTTAAAATTTTAAGAACAATTCCTTAATACCAGATAGTGATAAGCTATTAGCAGACTTAATAAGCAGATATCAACAACAAAATAAGCAGAATCAATAAGCTAACTAATTATGCCACTTATTTTTGGTTTTTCTCACAGTTTTAAGACAAATTATGAAAACTAAAGATTTTAAACTATAAATTAAACATAATAAGCACAAATAAGCTACCTAAACAACAATAAGCAGAAATTAAGCAAAATTAAGCTACTAAGCAATTTTAAATCTAGAAAAGGTAAAAGAAGACTTACATAAGCCTCTGCACTAAACAAGGCTATAAAAGCTCTTTTGAGCTATCAACAAGCTTTAGCTTATCCTAAGATAAGCTGGTAGGGTCCTGGATGCCCTTCCATTACTGGCTTCCCTTCCATATTAAAAGCTGAGGTATCTTTGAGATTGGATTTTAAGTAGTATAAGCTTAGTAAAGCTTCGATGGCTTTACTGAGTAAACAGCTAGCTTATGAGTAGATTTAAGAGGTTATTGAGCTTAAGTGAACAAAAGAGAGCTTATTTAAACATTTTGCATAAAAGTAAAGACAATTGAATTATGAGTAAACTTAACTTTTATTAATAGAAAAACATTTAAACTTGAAAATTGAGTATTACATGACCTGAAAACTTTAAATTGAAAATTTTATTTGCTAATCTTTAACAGCTAACACTAAGCTGCTAAAAACTAACTACTCCTAGATACTCCTTTGTGAGTGAAAGGATGCTTGTATTTATAGCAGGAGAAGGAAGATTCTAGGTCTTCAAGTCTGTTAGACGCTCCAAATGATCTTGTCCCTTCTTTGCTTCCAATCATTAGTTGCCCAATCTTCACCGTTAGATCATTAAGTGAGCACACGGATTGCCAGCGTGGCAATCCAATAAGTTAGGAGTTCTTGTGCTTCTTTCAGCCTTGATTTAGTGTAAAATCCCATCTAGAGTGTGTTTCTTTGGATCCACATTGTTCATTCCCTTGATCATTCTAGCCTAATTGGAGAGATCATTGATGACGATTTTTGATGCTGACTCATTACTTGGCACTCGAATCTTTGTTCCACATAGTCAATTGGGATTTACGCTTTGTTTATGATGCAGGGTAAAATGAACGAGACAGTGAATAGTAAAAACGAACTTTCCCGCCTTTTTTCTTTTCTTTTTATAAGATTGTTTGACCCATGTGGGGATATTGACTTGGGCTCGGGTTTATAAAAGGGATTGGGCCATAGGTTTATGGATTCGGGCTTGGGATAAAAGGGTATTGTTATAAAGGGATAACGACCGTTATCTCTTTAATAAAAAGGAGATAACGGTGTTAGGGTTTAGGGACTATTTGTGAATTTAATTTAACAATAGGGTTCTTTTGGGAATTTTAAAAGTTTTGGTATTTTATGGGTTGACCATTGTTGACCAAGGGTTGACTTTTGATGACCTTTTGCTAGAAACTTTCGGCTCTTGTGCACTCTATTCGTTCCCGTGTCCGTGTTTGTCCGGTTTTGACCGTTTTCTTGTGATTTTTGAAATATCCGTACCTACACATCACAAATGACAAAACAAGCAATATACGAGCATAACTTGCACAATTTGTTCATTTAAAGGCCATTTTTTGTATAAAAAGGATATGTGATTTCTCACATATCATACGCAGTCACCAAATCATCAAAAAAATCTTTCAACAAAGCTCATAGACATATAATATCCATTACTGATACACAAACCAAAACACACGATAGATCTTCCTTCTTCACTGATCAAGGTCATATCACACAGACAAAACCCACAAACAACCTCCTTTCTTTCTTTCTAATTTAGCACGAATCAATGAAGATCAAAAGATGTCGACTTCAAGATCTTGTACAAAAGATCTCCGGTGGGTTTCTCTTTTTGTTTTTTGCGGTTTCATCAACGAAACAAAGAAAAGATTATTAACAGACTTGTTATTGATCTTTCTTTAGTTTCGGATAGTGGAAGAGAACTTTTGTTCTTTACATAGATCAATGATGATATCCTTTCGTGTACTTGATATGTTAAGGTCACAAATTTGTTGTAAACACGATGGAGATAAGCTGAGATCTTATGTTGTTTTCGAGTCTTGATGTGAGATAGAAATGAGTAGAGGTTGATTGTATGAAGGTGAAAGTATTTAGAATAGTTTGGATTTGTTGGTGGTTGATTGATGTTGGATTTCAGTTGTGATGTTGAATGATTGTGATTGTGATTGTATCAAAGATGTGCTTCTCTCAGTTTTTGGTTTAGATCAGTTATAACTCGGGGACAACTGAGTTGACTCGCTGAGTTGACTCTGTTACCGAATTTAATTTCGATATTAACTCAGTGAAAAAATTATTTCGATGTCGAAATCAGGAGTCAGTGAATGGATCTAGAACTGCGTCTAATATGGAATCGGGCCTTCTACTTGTAGTTGTTGTGTCGAAGTAGTTGCGGTTACAGTAAAGAGGTTCGGTTAACAGATGGGTTTTAGCAAATTGCTAAATAGTAGAGTACAATATGATATGTGATTTCAATAAAAAATGCTTTATTGTATGACTAAAATGCGACTTACCTGTAGTCGGGAGTTTCGAGAGACACTTTTGGTGGTACCATGGTTTCAATGTTTTGATTTTTAGTATAGTTGCTTCGGTTGTAACCTAACCCCCTATATTGTAAGCTTTCCAGTAAGTACAATATTGAAGAAGGGTTGGTGAATTACCTGGTCGTTATTTGCGTTCACTTCTAGCAGATCAAGTAGTCGGACCGGTTTCTATTTTTTTGTATCTGCAGAATTTTTATGGAATGTTAATTGGTACATCTATTCGTAGGTAACATGTTTAAGGCAAGGAACTGCAACTTACGCATTATTAAGTTCAAGGCAGCGGTTGAAGTAGTCGGTATATTGTGAGTTCATATATTCCTGTAGCAAAAAAGCAAATCTTGTTTTATTGCGTGTGTTCAAGAAGCTGTGGATTATAAGTTTAGAAATTTATATAACTAACCTATCTGTCAATTAGTATACAACAAAAACCTGTTAGCCAAGGGTTTCTTACATATCTTGTCGCCCATTTTCGGTACACTCCAACTTCTATTTATTGCTGCGCGTAGATTTCAAGTCTCTTAGGTTAGATACTTTTAGGTTGGTCGATGATCATTTTTCCAACTCTTTTGGGCGTTAGATTTGATCCGCTAGTTGCTGCTATTTCCCGCTCATCCAAAACTGCTTTCTCACCTCATAAGAAGCATATAAACAACAAAAATAAGCAATTCCAAACATAATTAATGCCACGAATATGCTCGACAAAAAAACAAAATTGTCGTTAATAAATGCACCTTAGACATTATGTTGTTGACCATGGTCCTGCAATAAAACATAATATAACTGTTAGAAAGCAACAGTTGTTTATGTAAATATGTAACATCTCTGGCAATATCATATTCTGAAACACATATATATGCTAGTCACAATACGTAATAGCAGGACACTACTCTTATATTAAATCAGTTACTATTTCTTCTAGTGTAAGTGTTCCTGTCAATATCTGATTATATAAAGCATAAGCATACAACATAGATTAAGTCATAATCCTAGTAAAAATATTTTATAATTCATACCAACAAAGTATAACCACCTATTGTTTATAATATAATTCATGCCAGTTTTACTAAATATATTCATTAGTAATATAAACCACCTATTGTCTGTAATATAATAACAACATGTCAATACTTCGAATTAGAAGCTAAATAATGTATAAAAAGATAAAAATAATAAAGAAATATTTAGCTAACTGATTCAAAGGATTGAAAATGCAAACCTTTAGGGGCCATTGTTGACTGAAGCTACTTGAATAACCTGAGTATATATGTATGTATCAGATAAATGAATGAGTTATATAAAGTGATTCAAAATCAAACGAATGATGGAGGAGGAGCAAATAGATGTACCTGCAAAAGGGTGGGGGCTGATGTTAGGGTGCTTGAAGAATATAGAGCATGTATCCATCTTCTATCCGGCCAGCAACTTGTGGATTTTAGATCGGAAGTTTGTGTGTGCGCTTTTGTGTGCTTGCGGTTTCGTTTAGAGAGAAAAGGGTATAGGTTTATATTGACTGACATGTATCTTGATTATGGGTGTAGAGTTTATGTAGATGAATCTGGAAAATTGGGGAAGAATGATGAGGCAGGATAATGAGGCGGTGGTTAGATGGATAATCACGAACATTATGTAGACTGAACAATGTAAAGTAACAATGGGCTAGACTATACAAAACGGGTTACTTTTTTGGGCCGACACTGTTTTACTGTAGCTGGAAGAATGATGAGGCAGGATAATGAGGCGGTGGTTAGATGGATAATCACGAACATAAATGATGGACCAGAACGACTGTAAAAGTAACAATTGCATAAACTATACCAAACGGATTACTTTTTTATTGGCCGGAGACACTGTTAGTTTAACTGTAGCTATTGTTACTCCATTCATAGTATATATGCTAATAAATATCCCTTACTCGATGTTGGCAACACGTTGTTTTAGTTCATGACTTCTTATAGGTGCGCACATAATAAATTTAGAGAGAGGAAGAACATAGAGTAATGTGAATCTCGAAACATTTGTTTATAACGTTTAACTTAGTACTTCTTTCGTCTCATTTTATTGTCCATGTTTCCTTTTTGGTATGTCTCAATTTAATTGTCCACTACTAAAAATAGATAAGGAAGTTTGATCAAGTTTACTATATTATTCTTGTTTGAAATTATTATTACAACCTTTAAAGAAGACTTTAATTAATTAGCTAAGGGTAAAACTGTCATTCTGTCAAAAAGTAAGAAAGAGAAAACAGTAATAAATGCATTTTTCTTAAACTGTGTGTTTTTTGTCGGGAGACAATAATTTTGAGACAGAAGGAGTCATTCTAACCTATCAACTATTTCATCATTACATAAAAGACTCTAGACTAATGATTTACAATTTATATGTATCAACATTTTTTCTCACTTGTTTGATTGATCAACTGTTTTGATCACGTTTTCTTCTTTTCTGATTGTTGTAGTGATGCTTATTTTTTGTGAGTTCCTTTGTTTGAGGTTGCACTCGCTTGAGGGCGATCTTGTTTGTTTTCTTGTATTGTACTCATATAATTTGAACTTTGAAGTATTTATCCGTCTAAGGAAAGCTTTGAGAAAAGGGTATTGATAGGAATACCAAAATCCTATCACCAGTTGGATCCCTTAGTGCTTGGGTGTGTCAGATGAAGACACTAAATCACAAGTTTTTCAGGTCCCTCTCCTCCTGCTGGGACATTCCTAGCCATGACATCGAGAACGACAGAAGAATATTGACACACTGTCAATAGATGATTTAACAATAATCTGAGTGCCTTTGAACAAGACATCCAAACCTGACATCATCGTCTTCCCTTACAACTGATAATGTGGCATTTTCTATCATAAGCCCAAAGCCACTCTTCCAGCAACATAAGCCAACCACAGCTCAGGAAGTTTATAGTTCTAATATAACCACTATCCTCTACCCAAAGCAACAACAACTGCTACTCCTTGGTCTTTCTGATGAAGTTATACATTTCTTATCGCCTAGCCACAAATGCTGATGAGATTGGATTTTGATACATGAAGATCTAGATCAAATTGATGATTCTGACATTATTGGAAGCATGGATATAAATATGATGGCGACAAGTTGGCTATGACTGCCATATAAGATCTCAAAGTTCTACACAAGAAGAGCAGGCAAACGAGCGGCCAAGAGTGGCTGGAAAAATGCATGTGGCATTTGATAAGACAAGAAAAAAGGTTGAATTTTCAATTGTCACATACTTGGCCATTTGTGCCTAGGAGATTGCAAGTTTTAGAGGTTCCAAAGAAGGTAGCATGGCAGGAAGCAGGTAGAGTCAGGATTTCAACCAGTGCGTGAACTGAAAAGGAAGCTTTGATGAGATGACCATTGATGAAGGTCAGATCAATTGGGTAGAGCAAACTGCAGATGAGGAACTCAATCATGCTCTAATGGCTTTCACTGTGAATAATGAGGTATCCATGTGCTCTAAATTGTGTTTAGATTCATATAATGCTCTTCAAGCTAAGTATGATGAATTGCAATCTGAATTTGGTGACCAGGAAGCTGCTTTAATTGCCCATACCACAAACAACAATCTTCCTTAACTGAAAAATTAAATTTTCAAGCTAATCAAATTTTTGAAAAAGAGAAAAGCTAAAAAGTAAAGAGAATAGGAATGAAAGCCTGTCAAGGACATAAAACTTTAACCACAAATCGATTTCTTGAAAATTAGGGTTTTAGGGTTTCTTCAAAAACCTTGTAGATCCTAGATCAAGAGCCCCATGGCTCTGATACCAATTGATAAACCACGATCTAGATCCTAGATCAAGAGCCCCATGGCTCTGATACCAATTGATAAATCCATGCACTCCATCTGTTCTTAGGGAAACAGATGCAGGATATTATGATATCCCACTATACAGCAGATTCAAACAGGTAGAATATAAAGGTGTCCCCCATCCTCTAAGTGGTGATTATACCCCTAGGGCACAGGAGGACATAGATGATTCTTTGTATGTGTATGGTAAACATGGACCTCAACCTCAATCTCCTAGTCCTACAGTGTCTAATGCTAGTTCCATTGTTTTCTCAATCTGTCCATCCAATAACAGTGATGGGGAGCTTGGAGCTGTATCTGATGCTAGTTCCACTCATTACTCAACCTGTCAATCCAATGACAGTAATGAGGAGCTAGGAACTGTATCTGACCATTCAGTCAATGATGACCCTATCCATGACCATATTCCTATACCTTCTATTGAGCAAGTTACCATTGCCACCCAAAAGACTCAACCACAAATGCCTAAACCCACACAGACAGTTGATCCTAGTTGTGCACAGCATGTAAAATCTCCTAGGCAACCAATTAGGACACCAGTGACTTCCTCACCTATTCCTTCAAATAACAGACAGAATTGGAATCAAAGAATGAACAGGGACTTAGGTGCAGGATATTCCTTTGAAAGAAAACCATGTTTTGTGTGTGGAAGTCTTAGTCACTTGATTAAGGACTGTGACTATTATGAGAAGAAGATGGCAAGGGAAGCTGCTCTTAAGAGCAAAAGGGTGGTTCATGCTGATGTTAGGACAGCTACACCAGCCTGGAATAACACTAACAGGGTGAATAAAGCAAATCAGTTGACTCCCAGACCTGTACAAATAAGTAACATTATACCCAACTTTAGTACTGCTAGCAGAACTATTAAAACTGGTAGGGTAAATGTTAATACTAGCAAGCAAAATGTTAGTATGCATGTTAGTTCTGGCACTCAAATTAAGACTGGCACTTCTAGATTTAATACTGGCAAGCAACATGTTAATTCTGGTAGTGTGCATGTTAATTCTGGCACTCAATTTAAGTCTGGTGCTTCTAGATTTAATACTGGCAAGCAACATGTTAATTCTGGTAGTGTGCATGTTAATACTGGTAGAGTAAATAGACCAGTATCAAACAACACAAGCCCTAAACCTTCTCAGGTGAATCTTAAAAGTCCAAAGAAATGTTTTTCAAAACAAAGATCACCTGTAAATAGACCCTTTTCAAGGAATACAGCACACAAGTCAAATAAATATGCTGTTAAGGGAAAAATGGGCACTGCTGTTAAGACCTCAGCAGGTTGTGTTTGGAGAAAAATAATACCACTCTCCAATACCAATAGTGGACCAACCCCTGATTCAAATGTTAATGTTTCTAGAGGTCCACAAGGCAGACCAAGCCTATGAGTCCTGGTTCGCCAAAGAGAAACTAATCTCTTTTTAATTGTGCAGGATCATCCACTGAAGCATATGGAGCATAGAGGTATTTTTGATAGTGGATGTTCTGGGCACATGACTGGTAACAGGGCCCATCTTGAAGATTATCAAGAACTGTCCAAAGTGGGATCTGTTACTTTTGGAGGAAGTAAAGGTAGTATCCAGTGGTAAAGGTACAAGGGGATAGATTAGGAAATATAGTTTTTTATTATGGGCTTATTTGGTGGATAAGAACTTGGACATTTTAACTATTCTCCATATCTCTCAGATATGTATACAAAAAGCTAAATGTACTTTTTACTGAAAAAGAGTGTTTTGTGGTGTCCTCGTGACTTCAAGATGCGCCCCCTGAAAAAAATATGGGAAAAAAAAAAAAAAAATCAGGTCCTTCTTAAAGTTCCTAGGGCAACACAACATGTAAGACCTTTGTATATGAAAAATGTTGTTTTCTTCAAAAGCATACACTATGTTTATTAGCAAAGCCTCAGCGATGAAGCTAAATGTGGCACAGGGGTTTAGGGGTTCCCACTTTAAATTTCAAAAACTTAAATAAATTGTAAAGGATAATCTAGTTAGAGGGTTACCTTCCAAGAGTTTCAAAAATGACCACCAGCTTTGGTTGTTGCTGTCAGACGGGAAAGCAACACAAAGGCCTCCTGTTAAGGCCAAGATTGATATGAATGTGACCCACCATTACACACCTTCATAATGGACTTATTTGGACCTACCTCAGTGAGGAGTATCAACCATGCAAGTTACTGTCTAGTGATTACTGATGACTATTCAAGGTTTTGTTGGGTTTTCTTTCTAGCCAAAAAGGATGAGACTAGTGACATCCTTAAGACTTTTATAAGACAGATAGAAAACCAACTTAATCAAAAAGTAAAAATCATTAGATCAGATAATGGGACAGAGTTTAAAAACAGGGTTATGCTTGAGTTCTGTGGGGAAAAGGGTATAAACATGAGTTTAGTACTTGCAATGAACTCCTCAGCAAAATGAGGTTTGCTGAGAGAATGAATAGGACCCTTATAGAGGCTGTTAGGACTATGCGTAGCTGACCACACTTACCTACCACTTTTGCAGAAGCATTCAATACTGCCTTGCTATACCTTCAACATGGGTAAGAGTACCAAGCCTGCCAAAACAAAACATCCTTATGAGCTTTTGTTGTCGGCCACAAACCAATCCTTAGCTACATAAGACCATTTGGGTGCCATGTTACCATTCTCAATACTCTTAGCCCACTAGGAAAGTTTGATGGGAAGTCTGATGAGGGTTTTCTTGTTGGTTACTCTGTGAATAGTAAAGCATTTAGGGTTTATAATTTAGTCACCAAAAGAGTTGAAGTAAACCTTCATGTCAACTTTCTTGAAGAAAAACCCAATGTACAGGGAATAGGCCATAGGTGGATGTTTGACTTAGACTATCTTACAGACTCTATGAACTATATACCTGTCTCTTTGCAAAATCAAGCTAACCCCGCAGGTTCAAAAGAGGTCATTGATATTGATGTGCAGACTGAGGAGGCTGAAGAACTGATGGTGGTCTCTTCTACTTCTAGAAAAGCAGCTGTTTCTGAAAACATTGCTACAAAGAAGACTCACTCCCCAAAGCAGCCATCTTCTACACCAATATCCAAGTCTGCTGATGACATTATGGCCTTTAGAAAAGAGCTGGATGCTCTTGCTTTGAAGCACTTAGGACCAGTACCTGCAACAGCACCTACCAGTACTACTCCTGTTAATACTGGTAGTGAAAATTTTAATACTGTCTTTGAGGAAGTTACTACTGGCAATATTGAAGCTATCTCTCCAAGTGCTGATCATGAAGAAGAGGTCTTCTCTGATGCAGATGATGATGAGATGCCTGAAATAAGGATTTATGATAAATCAAGTGAAGGTATCTTTGACCAGGCTTCTTATGATGATGATGGGATTATTACTGATTTCAACAATCTACCAGATGAGGTAGATGTCACTACCAACCCCACTCTGAGGATTCACAATGCTCATCCTCAAAGTCAAATTCTTGGAGATCCCAATACACCTGTTCAGACTAGAAGCTCTCTCAAGAAAATCACTGAGGCTCATGCTCTAGTGAGCTACATACAAGCACACCAAAGAAGCAATCATAAAGATCAACAACATTGTCTTTTTGCTTGCTTTTTATCTCAATTGAACCAAGAAAGTCTTAGAAGCCCTTGAAATGGAAGCTGGTTGAGCAATGCAGGAAGAACTCATTGCAGTTCAAGCTTCAACAAGTAATGGGTTTTTGGTTGATATTTACCCAATGGTGCTAAAGGTTATGGTACTAAATGGGTATACAGAAACAAGAAGGATGAGAGGGGAGTAGTTGTAAGAAACAAAGCAAGGCTGGTAGCTCAAGGTCATAGACAAGAAGAAGGGATTGACTATGATGAGGTTTTTGCTCCTGTGGCAAGAATAGAAGCTATCAGGTTGTTTTTGGCCTTTGCCTCATTTATGGGATTCATAGTCTATCAAATGGATGTTAAAAGTGCTTTTCTATATGGCACTATTGATGAAGAGGTTTATGTCTCACAACCTCCTGGTTTTGTTGATCTGATACATCCTACAAAGGTTTATAAGGTGGTCAAACTTTGTATTGGATTGCACCAAGCCCCTAGAGCTTGGTATGCCTACTTTGTCAACATTCCTAGAGAAGCATGGATACAAGAGGGGCACCATTGACAAGACTGTTATCATTATGAAATAAACAAAAATGATATCATGTTGGTTTCAAGTGTAATGTTGATGATATCATTTTTGGGTCTACCAACAAGTCTTGGTGTGATGAGTTTGAAGCTTTGATGCAAAGCAATTTCAAATGAGTTCCATGGAGAACATACATTTTCCTTAGGTCTACAAGCAAGCAGAAACAAGGGAGGAATCATTCATATCTCAGACAAGGTATTGTAGCAGAGATTACTCCAGAAAATGAATCTTGTAAATGTCAAAGCTGCCACACTCCCATTGAGACCAAGATACCTTTGCAAAGGATGAGGAAGCTTTGATGTAGATGTACACTTGTACAGATCTATGATAGGTTTCCCTCATGTACTTAACTGCTTCTAGACCTTATATTTATTATGCAGTAAGTTTTTGTTCACGTTTTCGGTAACTCAAAGACCTTCTCATTCAATGCTGTCAAGAGATGTCTTCAAGTATCTCAGGGCAAACCAAACTTGGGATTATGGTATCCTAGGGAATCACCCCTTCATTTGGAAGCATTCTCTGATAGTGACTATGGTGGTTCCAACCTTGACAGGAAATCCACAACAGGTGGTTGTCAATTTCTTGGTCAAAGACTTATCTCATGGCAATGTAAGAAACAGACTATTGTAGCCACTTCAACAACTGAAGCTGAATATGTAGCTGCTGCAAATTGCTGTGGACAAGTGTTGTGGGTTCAAAATCAATTGTTGGACTATGGTTTCAACTTCATGAATACCAAAATCCACATTGATAATGAAAGCACAATCTGCATTGTGAAGAACCCAGTCTATCATTCTAAGACCAAACACATTGAGATTCGTCACCACTTCATCAGAGATTGCTATGAGAAGAAGCTGATACAAGTGCAGAAAATTCACACAGACTTAAATGTAGCAGATCTGTTAACCAAACCATTGATGTCCAAGGGATTATATTTTTTGTTTTCTTAACATTGGGATGGTAAACCCATAAGCTACATTTAAGGGGAGGAAAAAGTGTAAATTTTATGTAAAATAGCTTAGAATTAATCCTGGTAGTATAAGTTTAGAATTAATCCTGGTAGTATAAGTTAGAATTAATTCTGGTAGTATAATTTAGGATTAGTTCTGGTAATATAGAGATTTAATACTGGTAGCTTAGTATTAAGTCTGCTAGTGTAAAAGTTAAAACTGGTAACCATTTAAGCCTGGTAGTAGTCTTAGGTTAATTCTGCTAAGTATAGGTTCGATTAGAATTACCTTTCTTGTTTAGACTAACTTTGCAGGTACTACTTGGAGTTGGAAAGGATGATGCAGGATCAACTTGGACATGGAAAAGGACATGCCAGTTGTCACTTGCTAATTGGATGCAAATTGGTTGTAAGTAATGATGTTGTGGTCAACTTGCTGTAAATATAATTAAAACTGGTTGAAAATATGTTAAGTCTGGTGAGTCATTATTAATACTGGTTGACTAATTTAAGTCTGGTAGTGCAAGTTTTAAGTCTGGTCGCTTTCACTTAATACTGATTGAAATAAAATCATTTTATTTTATTCAAACATAACCGTTTTAAGGAATTTTAGCCGCCTAAAACGCTGATAGAGTACTTATATAGGGATAAAGTAATTTCTCTTTCATCCTTATCACTATTTACCCTATTATCTTTTTCTCAAAAGCAATCAGTAAAATTACTCTCACTACCAGACCTAATCTTTCAAACGTCCCATCACCAGTACTAATTTTTAAGATCAAATTTTTTTCACAATCTTTCGTATGCCAACTCGGGGATTTGTGATTAAGATTCCTTCATTTGCATTTGTCGATCGTGATTTGGAGAACCTTTCGTCTTTGAAAGTTACGCTTTTGAGAAAATCAAAAATATATAAAAAAAAATTAAAAATATAAAAAGTAAAAAAAAAAATTCTTTTCTTTTTAGTATAAGTAGAAGATTAATAAATAAGAAAAATACAAAAATATTTGCTCTTCTGGATTTTTTGATTTTTTGATTTTTCTTGTGAATTCGTGAATATAAGAAATAAATTTTTTACCAAGTTGGTAAAAGAACACCAACAAATAATACTTTCAATTGAAGTATTATCCATCAATAAGTTTCCGAACCTAAGATTAAAAAAATTACCGTCTTGTGTCACTTACGAAAAAGGCGCACCTCTTTTGTAAAATTTATTTTACTTAAGAGAGTTACCCTAAGTTTGTTGATTATTCGGTAAACAAAAATATTTTCTTTTCTCATTTCATTTGTTTGATTAGTGCATGCGCACTAGAAATTCAAATTTTCCAAATAGTTCAAACGTAACCATTCCGAGACGTCAAAATAGAGGACGTGCTCCAAACATAGTCGAACCCGAGCTTCGTACTATTGTTGAAGTTGCACCAATGGCAGAACGTACAATAGAAGAGCTACTCCGTGCACCCACGGAAGGGTATGGAGAAGCTATCATTTTACCTAAAATTAATGCGGATCATTTTGAGATTAAAATGAATTTGTTACAACTAGTTCAAGCTAACCTGTTTCATGGATATGCGAGGGAAAATCCCCACGCTCATATCAATAGTTTCAAAAGGATTACCTCGACTTTAAGATTTAGAGATGTGCCGAATGATGTTATTAAGGAATGTACCAAACGATGTGATTAAGCTAATGATTTTTCCATATTCCACATCCGAGGGGGCCACTAAAACGTTTGGTACGAAAAGAACCTCCTAATCAATTTTTAACTTGAGATCCTCGTTTAGCACGAAAATAAATGCCAAATTCGTTTTAATCAGTTTTTCCCTTCCCTCCCCATCGAAAACGACTCACTTAAAGAATAAAATTCTACCGATTTACCCAAAAATTCGATATCTTTTTAGTGAAGCGTGGGAACGATTGAAGAAGGAATGCTTAGAGCTTGTCCTCATCACGGGATTTATCGGAGTTAACCCCAAGTTAAAAAGATAAACCTTTTATAACGGGTTTAAACAACAACGATCAAGACATACCTAAAATGTCGCGGTGGGTGGAAACATTTGAGTAAACGGACTAAGAGTCTTTGAATATAATTGAAAACAAATCAAAAGTGCGTTAATATCACGAAATAAACCAAAATGCATTCTAGGATGAATACGACTTCCCTAGGGAACGTGTTTAGTGAACGGGGTGAGAGAATAGATAAGCTTTCGGATCAACTTTCACCTTAGTCGAGAATTGTTTCTAACGAAAGTTGTCTCTCTCTCCTCCACGCTCCAAACCAAGCGGATTGAGGAAACGTGTGTTTACTTATTGTTGGTGCCCCATTCTTGGGTATAATTGTCTGACTACTCGATAACAATCAAGCTAGTGTTTGTGCCGACTACGGGTACATACAATCAAGTAAAACCCTCAAAAAACTGTGTTAGTAATCAAATGCACCACCAAGGGATTTTGCTCCGGTCAAAACAATGGTCAAAATAGGTTTTTAATCAAAATCATGCTCAAGGATTAATTTTAATCGGAGAAATAATTTTCATGGTAATCAAGGTTTTCAAGCTCAAAATAATCATGCTCCGAATTTTCAAAATCAAGGATTTTAAAACCATTCGTTCCAAGTGCCTAATAATCAAGTTCAACAAGAGTTTTCAAATGATTTTTCAAGTTACAAGAGAACTAATGATCAAATAATGAGAAACATGCAAAATCAAATCAACTCGTTGAAAGGAGAAGTTAAGAATGAAATTCAAAACACGATGAAATCTCAACAAGCCGTCATGATGAATCAACAAACTACCTTTCAAAATAATTTTCAAAACATGTTATGTGGATTGTTTCAAAACCAAGACTCAACTTCGGGTACTCTTCCGAGTAATACCATTGCGAACCCGAAGGGTGAGATGAAAGCGATCACTACTCGAAGTGGTGTTGCTTACGAGGGACCCTCGATTCCTACTAATCTTAATCCTAAAAAGGTAGTGGAACGAGAAACCGAGGAGACAACGGATAAAGAGCAAACAAATTTCTAAGGAAGTACCGCTCACATCCCACCTCCGGTTAACCCCATTCCAATTCTGGAACCCGATGTTCCGAAGACTTTACCTAAGCCGAATATTTCATATCCTTCACGACGTAATGATCAAAAGTCCCGTGACAAAGCTTCGAATCAAATGGAGAAGATCTTCCAAATCTTTCAAGATTTACTCTTTGACATTAGTTTCGTGGATGCTTTACTTTTGATGCCAAGATTTGCTTCTACGATTAAGAGTTTGCTCATGAATAAAGAAAAGTTGCTTGAATTAGCTAAGATTCCGTTGAACGAGAATTGCTCGGCGATGCTCCTCAAAAAGCTTCCCGAAAAGCTGGGAGATCCCGGCAAGTTTCTTATTCCATGCAATTTCCAGGGAATGGATGTATGTCACGCCTTGGCCGATCTTGGTGCGAGCATTAATCTTATGCCTCTTTCCTTTTGGAAAAAGCTTTCCCTACCCGAACTAACACCAACTCGGATGACTTTAGAATTAGCGGATCGATCCATTACTCGTCCTAAAGGAGTCGCCGAAGACGTTTTTATCAAAGTTGGGAGTTTTCACTTTCCTACCGATTTTGTTGGATTGAATTAGAAGCCGATCCTCAGTTCCTCTCATTTTAGGAAAGATCCTTTTTAGAGGAACCAGCCGTGCCTTAATAGATAGTGTACGAAGAAGCTTATTTAAGGTGACGGGGATGAATGATTAATTTTATCATATGCGATAACATCCTACAAAGCATCAAAGAGTCGATTTAAAATGATTAATTTCATTAAGGTATAATTTTAAGATTGAAGAAATCAAATCAAATTTCAAGTGGCAGTACCACTACTTCCGTCTTTCTGACTCTCGTCCTAGTCTCTCATTCTTTTGAGACTAGCTTTTTCTCTACTTTAGGATTCGCGCGAAGAACTCGCTCTTCTTGATCCATTTCACCGGGAAATGAGGATGTTGATGTTGAAGCCAAACTTAGAGAAATTGAAAGAGAGTCGATTAAAATGATTAATTTCATTAAGAGAAGTTTTAAGATTGAAGAAATCAAATCATTTTTCAAGTGGCAGTACCACTCCGTTTTCTGACTCGTCGTCCAAGATCTCACATCTTTGAGACTAGCGATTCACTTCTTGAGGATGTTCGCCGATGAAACTCAGCTCTTCTGATACCATTTCAACACCGGTAAATGAGGATGTTGACGTTGAAGCCAAACTTAGAGAAATTAAATTATTGCTTAACCGTGATCCATCAACAAATTTTTCACCTAGGATTACGTTTGATCCTAATCCCGAAAGGTTTACCAACGAACCTTCTCTAGTTTGCTTACCTCCACCGGGAGATGAATGTGAGTGTAATGTGCCTGATTCTCAAACAATTAATTTTTTGACGTTTTCCAATCCTCTTTTCGACGATTCTGCTTCTAGTAATGACGAGTCAAGTCATGAGGAGGTTACTCACGAAAGTTTTATAACTTATTCGAACCCTTTTTTTAATCTTGACGAGGAAATCATTTCTAGTGAGTTTAATCCAATTCGTAATGAAGTCTTTTCGATTCTATTCCGAAGAATGATCATTTTGATGCCAAATCTTATCTTCCTGAATCACCCTCTCAATCATAATACTATTTGACATTTTTCCTCTCCCTATAAATGATCCTCATCCACCATGAGTTTCGCCGATAATTCTCACAAATCCTTCAAGAATGCTAAAGATACAGAAAATAATAGTCGAATGTGGTTCTATGCGAAATTCATCTTCTCGGGTCCGCTCGGAAAATTTTCTATGCTAAGTTCCAAATACGATATGAAGTCTCTTCCCATATTCCTATTCCCGTTCAGGATAGTGACACACATTTAGGAAGAAGATCGATATATTTCCCGGTCCCAAGATTACTTAAATACCGCCCATTAAATTGAGAAGAGATGATTACGTAATCAGAAGAATGACAACAATTCACAACCGTTGATGCTCCAGTTTTTACCTTCACACAACAAAAGACCTTTTTCCCGATGAAGAAGAGTGTTTCGACCCAGAGGCGATAATGATAAGATCAATGCTTTCTAGCTATAAAGTTCCTACGTATATTTGAGAGGGAAAGATATTGATGACTCGGAGGAACGACGTATAATCAAGAGAGAATGCTTATATGACACCACCCAAAATCTGTTCTCCGAGGTGTTATTCGACTCAGAACCACAAAGCTTTAAAGGATAGAATCCGAATTGATACTTTTGAAAAATATGTTAAAACTTATTGATCCCGGGATCTGGGAGAAAAAAATTTCTCCATCATGTGTGAGATTATCTTTAAGGACCACCCCTTTAATCTTCTCGTTACACAAATGTTTTCTAAATCCTTTTACTCATCATGTGAACTTTTCCTTTTCTCCTTCGGGAGGAAGACACCTATTTATGACCCCCGACATCTCCACTTAGTGCGGGGAAGGGGGGGGTGGTGGTAGGGTGTAAGGCATAGGGGGGGGGTGGGATGAAGGGGGGTGGGGGGCGGGGGACAGTCGAGGGGAGGGTGGGGAGGGGGGGAGGGGGGGGGGATTGGAGAGGGAAGGAGTGGTTGGGAGGGAGAGGGCTGTAGGGAGGGAGCCGTTGGCATCTATCAACGGGATGGAGAACATTCATTTGTGCTTTAATGTTTTATCCACACATTAATGAAGCCGATTACAGTTTTCTTTCCATTTGTTTCCCCAAGGACGAATGATCCGGCGGATCGAGTCAATCAATGTGACTCGTTCACCAAAAACAAAGTGCTTCGTGGAGGCACACCTATGCTTTATCCTATATTTTCTTTCTTATTTTTGAAGTTGTAGATGTGAGGAGGCTGTACTTTTCTGATTCTTGTAGTTTGAGCTTGTGATATGTTTGTAGGATGGACCTAAAAATTTTCTGAAGACTCTCGTGTTCGTGTTTTGTCCCGGCCCACTCGAGCTTTCCTAGCCTTTTGCTTGCATTAGTTTTTGGAGAAAACCGATATCCTAATCCTAAGATTATTATCGACTAACATTTACTTTCTTGAGATTTTAATGATACTTTCTCCATGTCTTAGGTTATGCATTCAGAGTTCCTGTCATTTTAACGTGATGTTAGATTTATATCATAGAGCAGATGAGGATGATAAAGATTAAAGATTGGACCTGTTGTTGTCACGGGAGTGATTGTTGCTATTGTTGTTACGGTAGTTACCACTACCGCCCTGCCTGTCTGACCCATGACGGTCATTCCTCTGGTCATGACCCCGGTGACTATTCTGCTGATTAGACGACTGATGCTGGTCACCACTCTTGTGCCTGAAGAATGATTGGGTGGTACATGTTATAAAGGTAGAAAGATAAAACGTGGAATAGGTCGCAGAATTTAATTACTGAAGGTTTACCTCTTGTCTGATCGTTCAGGCCTGTCATAATCATCCCTGTCTCGGAGGATCTCAAAGTTGCGAGCAGCATCTGCAACTTGAGCAACATCAGTAAACTCCATGCATAGGATACGGTCTAGGATCGACTTGTGAAGACCCCAACGAAAGTTCTTGGCCTGCTCCTCTGCAGTGCCAGCAGCCTGTCCAAGAAATCCAGCTATACGGATAAAACGCTGCATAAACTCATTACTGCTCTCGCCTGCCCTTTGGCGAAGAGAATGATACTCTCGCTTTAGGCGCTCTTGCTCAGCTCGAGGGAAAAATTGGAGGAAGAATAACTCCTTGAAATTTGCCCATGACAAAGTGAGAATCCATGCATCTCCTCCTTTGGCCTGCTTGTAGGCCTTCCACCATGCTAGCGCGTCACCCTCAAACTTATAAACGGCTAACCTCGCTTTAAACACATCATCACAACCCATTACATCAAAGATCTTCTCCATGTGAGAGATCCAGTTCTCAGCATCAACTGGAGTTACCGCCTTCTCGAACGTACGGGGCTTTTGCTTGTTAAAGCGTTCCAGCCAGGTATGAATAGTGACTGGTGGAGGATTTCCACCTGAGCCACTAGCACCATTACGGTACTCTTCACGAACTTGTTCACGGATCTGTGGAAGCATAGCATCCACGGCTGCCTGAACGGCCGCAGCGAGTTCAGCATCGGTACGAGTATTCACCATCTGACATTTGCAAAAAGAAAATTTAATGATTAAACGGTTAAAAGGTCAAAACGCGACAGAAGATAAACGTCGATTCTGAAGGAACCTAATGTCTACCCAATCCTCACAGGTCAAGTTTTAGAGCCTACAGGTCGAAAGCCTGGGCTCTGATACCATAATTGTAACGACCCACTCCGGAAAGGAGGCCGAAACGTCATAATCATGGTGTCATATCAAAGCATAATAAAGGCATAAAGTCATAAATGATAACATAGGACAAGGTGGAAAGCCGGAATCAAACATCGGCTCCCAATTATGAGATCAACATGAATAACGTAAAAGAAGTCTAAAGGACGAAACATGTGTCCAAGATAGTATAGCACATCAAAATGTCTGCGATAAAAAGAAAGGAAGCTAAATGGGTCACTTCCTAAGCACACACTCTCTCAAGCCCAATCTCCCTCTAGATACCTGCCGTATAAGAAAGAGAAAGAAAATACGGCTGAGCATAACGCTCAGTGAACGGATATAATAACAATGTAAGTAATAAGTATGAATCCTGGATAATAAGTATAAAGCAGCGGAAAGATCATGAGTGTCATGAGGAAACCTGGAGAATACGTCATGAAGGAATAGGAAATAAACATGTAAAACATGGTAACGTGAAGTCAAAGATGTCATGAGATATCATGGATAGTATAAACATAAATAATAAGGAATGCCCACGAGCTCATATAATCATACATGTCATAATAATAATGTCGTGAATACATGCATATAATAGAGGGGCTGCCTCAACATGTAATAGAGGGGTGACCTCTTATAATAATATGGGTGGAGGGATCAGCTCCAATGTGATGGGATGTAGAGCACACACCAACCAATCACCATGAACGTGTAAACATGTAAACTAGGATGCACCCATACGCCCCTGAATAATAATGGCCAAACATGAAATATAATCTGGTAACATGAAAAGGGACGCCGCGTGAAATCACTCTCAACGCGAAAGAGTCGTGACACAGGTGCCTCATGTGTCACGGTCATGGTACCTCCATGACTAGGTGGTAAGTCATGTAAATCATGGTCATGCGTATATATAGCTCGGGCAATAGAATAAGTCATGAAATCAACATGTAAGGGATCATGGCAAAAGACATAAAAATGGGGAAGCATAGCAGTTCTGGGGATGAATCATGAAAAGAAAGAATGTCCTTACTGAAAGGACGGAATATCCGTACCTTATGTCCAGCAGTAACGGAAAGAGATGGATAAGAAGATGGAAGCTACTCCTGCTTAATGCGATCTACATGTTAAAGGACATATATAAGTTACTTGTTCATGATTAAGGTTACTTTCCATTTTTTATATTTTTACTTTATTAAATTACGTAGACCTCACAAAAGATATCAAAGGTATATCATTCTATGATCTTAAATAACTTTATACAATTTTCTAGGGTAAATTAACTTGACTTTCTTGACTTAAAAACTCATTCAAAACATCTTTAAAATTCAACCAAAAATCACAGGTCACCTATGATATGTCTAATGTGTCCCCATAAAATAAATTTAATCAATTCGAATTTTAAGTGGTCCCTTGACCCTTGTTAATCAAAACAGTCCCAAAACTGACTGGGCAGAAACTTATGAAAAGTTTACGTCTATTTGACCAAGTTAAACCCCTTAATTAATTATAGAAAAAATAATAGAGGTCACACATCTTTACTTAGTTTAACATATATAAAAAATAGCCCTCAAATCCTAATGTGATTTTATTAAAATTCAAACCCTAAAAGTAAAATTTTCGGAGTTGATTTCCAGAACTGACACTTTTTCTTGTAAATTCGAAAAACTGACCTTCCCTACCTCCAATTGACTTGAGGCCGGATTTTTCAGAAAGTATATTCGTTTTGCTACCCTTTAGACTCCAGAAACATAATAAAATCTATTTTTATCATTGAGTTATGATCTGTTGAACACAACCCAAAATTCTGCCTAGTTTTTAATTAAGAAAAACCCAATCAATTTCATGTTCTAATGTTCTTGTTCTTATTAATTATGATCAAAAACATAAAAATTTAATATGCTAACCTTACTAGATGAAGAAGAATGACACCAAGATGAACACGGATCAATACACCAAATAGAAGAAGAACTTTATTACTAGGATCACCCGAATGATTTAAAACTTCTAATCTTAAAATCTTCAAAACAACAATGGAGGATAATTTGACAGAGGAATTTGAGTGAATACTGGATGAGAGAGAGAGAGAGGGGTACTGTAGTAATTTATAGTGGTGAGGGGATAATCACCAATTAATTGTGCAGACAATTACACACTTGTTTCCAAAAGTATTTACACTCTATTCCTTAATTATCACAACTAAGTCAAATTTACCCTTTTTAGATATACACAATAATTACTTCCAAATTTCTAATGCTTATCTAAAAAAAAATCTTTTTTTTAATTTAAATACTTTATACCAAAATACCATTATTTCCAAAAATCCATAACTTAAGGTTTTTATTTTCAAATTCTCTTCATATACCATAGGTTATATTTCAAAATTAATATTTTGAAATGAAAAAACATCAAATTCAAAAATGGGCGGGTTTTAAACAACTCTTCACCTCAAAAAAAAATTCGTCCTCGAAATTGAAAAACCAAATTTATGGGTTTTAAAACTCATAATTCCCCGGGTAAGGAACCCTGATAAAGAACTCATGAGCATGAAACATCCCGAAAATATAACACGACGCGAATGGCAGTCAACCGAAGCACGGTGTACTGCTAACCAGTCTATACCCAGAATCATGTCAAACTCGCACATGTCTAAGGGAAGTGCATTAACTGAACGAATCTTGTCATCAAACTGTAGAGGAAGATCTCCATACACATGGGTAATACGAGCGGAGTCCTTCAGAGGCGTGGATATACATAATACATGATCAAGTAATACGGGTGTCATAGTAAAACATGAGGCAAACGTGGTAGATATCACGGAATGTGTCGCACCCGTATCAAATAAAAAAAGACACAGTATCACGACCGAAGAAAAATAATGTACCAAGATGATTGTACCTGGAAAGTATTGGCGGCTCTTATCCTGAGTAAGTGCAAAGAACACCGGCCGGATGCACTGGCTTCTGTTGGCATGACCAACGTACCTGCCTCATTGTTTCTTCTTTGCAATCCCGCTGAAGATGACCCAGCCCTGGCCCATTTGAAGCAAGTACCAGAAGCACGACGACACTCCTCCTGAGTGTCTACGTCCACACGTGGCACAAACAGGGTGAGTATAACCACCCCCCCACAGAAGGGTACCCAGACAGCTAGGAAGTCAAACTGGTAGATCGTGAATTGATGGACCTCTGTTCCTTTGGTCGTGTCCAGCACCGAACAACTCCGTTATTGCCGCTAGAGTAGTTGTTATTGTTGTTGTTGTTGTTGTTACCACCACCGCCCTGCCTGTTGGATCCATGGCGGTCATTATTCTGACCGTGACTCCGATAACTACTCTGCTGAGTGGCCGGCTGATACTGGTCCTCACTCTTATGCCTCTTGTTCGACTGCTCAGACCTATCATAATCCTCCCTGTCACGAAGGATCTCTAAGTTGCGAGCAGCATCCGCAACCTGGGCAACATCCGTAAACGGTAGACACATGACATGGTCGAGGATCGACTTGTGAAGACCCCAACGATAGTTCTTCGCCTGCTCTTCTGCAGTGCCAGCAGCCTGCCCAAGAAAACCAGCTAATCAAAGGAAACGCTGCATGTACTCGGTACTATTCTCATTCGCCCTTTGGCGGATGGAATGGTACTCTCTCTTCAAGCGCTCTTGCTCGGCTCGAGGGAAAAACTAAAGAAAGAACAGTTCCTTGAAAGCTGCCCAAGTCAAAGTGTTGACCCACGCATCTCCTCCTTTGGCCTGTTTATAGGCCTTCCACCAAGCCAACGCGAGCATCTGATACATACTGTTCGAAACATTGCTTCCAAGACTGACGCCTGCAGTAAAAAGTTAGTTGAACCCGGCCACGACGTCGTTGACTGGCTTCACGGGAGAAAAGATATGGCCCATGGGGCAACTACGATTACCGGTTATGGTTGGCAATAAGGAGCACTCCACAACCGCCTGGATGAATTTTATGGTGATCAGATCACCATCGCCATACAATGGCATTATTGGAAGACCAGGGATCTCAGCGATACGCGCGGTCCCATCCACGGCCCATGGGATGCTAAAATTCCCCGTCGACGGCGGAATTGTCACCATCTACAACACCGCCGCACCGCCTAAAGAATGCAACACAGTCACATGTGACGTGACGCAGACTCAGAGACAGCACGCAACCAAAGTGACAAACTTGAAGGTCGCGATTCATCCCGATTACCCGGAGCAAGAAGTATCGATCGGGGGGTCGCTGTCTGATACGGGTAGGGCGGCTGTGTGCGCACTCTTGCAAAGAAACCTCGACCGAAAAACTTTGCATGGGAACCGAATACCATTGATGGTGCTACCACGTTCGATCACAGAAACAAGTTGAAAATTCCGAAAGGATATCCAGTAAGGCAGAAAGAAAAAACGCGGGCAAGCTCCAGAGCGCGCTAAGGCCATTCTGGAGGAGGTACATAAACTTGTGGAGGCAGGTATCATGCGAGAAGTCTATTACCATGATTGGCTCTCCAACCCAGTTATGGTCAAAAAGAGCGATGGTAGCTGGCGGATGTGCGTGGACTTCACTGACCTTAACAAAGCATGTCCACAAGACTGCTATCCACTACCAGAGATAGACTAGTAGTGGAGGCCTATGCGGATACCTTCAAGTGTTCTTGGACTCATACAAGGGGTATCACCAAATCCAAATGGACAAGGATGACGAGGAAAAGACAGCCTTTCACACAAGTCAAGGTGTCTATTGCTATACGAAGATGCCTTTTGGCCTAAAGAATGCGGGTGCCACCTACCAGCGACTGGTAGATAACGCGTTCGAGGGGCAAGTGGGCCGCAACCTGGAAGTCTATGTCGATGACCTTGTTATAAAGAGCCACACCGAAGACGAGTTGGTGCGCGACATTGTAGAAACTTTCAGGGCACTGCGAAAAATCAATATGAAGCTAAATCCTAAAAAGTGTACTTTTGGGGCTACAGAAGGCATGTTCCTCGGATACTTGATAGTTTTTTTTTTTTTATTGAAACCTGACGGCATCAAGCGTTGTTCGGAAGACAATAAGCTCGTCATCCAATTCCTCACCGCGCACAATGAAAGAGTCCAATCATTAAATGGGAGTTAAGCGGTTTGAACAGGTTCCTATCAAGTCAGCAGAAGTCACTACCCCTTGTTAAAACACTCAGAAGTGCACGAAGAAGGGAGACTTCCGTTGGACTACGGAAGCAGAAGAAGCTTTCACGCAGCTCAAGCAGCATATAAGGGTAGCACTTCCCACGCTAGTCGCACCCCGACCAGGGGAGGAGTTGATTATGTATTTATCCGCGACGCACGGGGCAATTAGCGCCGTGCTACTGACAGATAGGCACTCCGTACAAACACCGGTATACTTCGTAAGTAAAGCACTCAAGGAAACGGAGATCAACTATAGCGCAATGGAGAAGCTGATCCTGGCGTTAGTATTCGCCGCCAAAAGACTGAGAGATATTCCAAGGCACCCAATAGTGGTAAATCACAGAAATCAACCCATCAAACAGGTTATAAAAGCTCTAAAACTGATGCGTCGGTGCATTTAGCAACAGTGAGCGTGTTGCTAGGGGAGCATAACATCTCTTATAGACCACGCACTGCAGTGAAAGGACAGATACTGGCGGATTTTCTCATCGAAAAACCAGAAACCGACGCGGTACTCCCCCAGAGCGAAGTAAAACTCCAAGAACCATGGATCTTATTCACGGATGGATCGTCATGCGTGGACGGGTCGGGCGCAGGCCTTATCCTCACTAACCCGGAAGGAATGGAATTTACTTACGCACTGCGCTTTGAATTCACAGCCACGAACAACGAGGCGGAGTACGAAGCCCTAATTGCAGGACTACGCATTGCAGCTCGAATGGGTGTACGTAACCTAGAAGCAAATGTGGACTCCCGTTTAGTAGCCAACCATGTGTTGGGCGAATAT
Source organism: Tanacetum coccineum (assembly GCA_026074375.1). Classification (NCBI taxonomy): domain Eukaryota; kingdom Viridiplantae; phylum Streptophyta; class Magnoliopsida; order Asterales; family Asteraceae; genus Tanacetum; species Tanacetum coccineum. The sequence goes on along the minus strand of BQNB010000641.1, from coordinate 50,983 downwards.
GTGGCTAAAGAAGACAACATGATTCAATACCTCGACAAGACCAAGTCGCTAATCCAGGGCTTTGATAGATTCACATTAGGAAGTTCCTAGAGGTGACACAAAAAGCGGATGCCTTAGTAAGATTGCATCCACAAGCTTCGCGCACCTATGAAAAGAGGTGTTGGTCGAAATCTTGAAGAACAAATCCATCTCGGAGATGGCGATATCTACGGTGATAGAAGAGCAGGATCCTACGTGGATGACCCCTATCATCGAATTCGTAAGCAAGGGCACGCTCCCTCTTGAACAGAAGGAAGCCCGGCGAATACGCCGTACGGCGCAGAGATTCGAACTTCGAAATGGCGTTCTCTATCGACGTTCGTTCCTCCAACCATGGCTCCGATGTGTCGGCCCAATTCAGGCAGACTATGTGCTCCGCGAGATTCATGCGGGTTCATGCAGTATGCACTCAGGACCACGATCTGTAGTAGCAAGAGCCTTACGGTCTGGGTACTACTGGCCCACCATGCACCGCGACGCGCGCGACATGATAAGGAAGTGCCATGATTGCCAAGTACATAGACCAATCCCGCGCCAACCACAACAGGAGCTAACACCCATCACCTCACCATGGCCATTCCACAAATGGGGTATCGACATCGCTGGTCCCTTCCCTGTTGCAGCGGGAGGATTGAAATTCCTTATCGTGGCTATAGACTACTTTACTAAATGGGATCGGAGGGCGAGAGCGGTCGCCACAATCACAGGGAATCAGGTTAAACGATTTGTTTGGGACAACATTGTGTGCCGTTTTGGATTACCTGGAGAAATAGTCTCGGACAATGGGAAACAATTCTGTGATAACCCGTTCAAAGACTGGTGCGCAAGATTAAGCATTACACAGCGCTTTGCGTCGGTTAAACACCCACAGACCAATGGTTTGGTTGAGCGTGCAAATCGAAGTCTAGGCGAAGGAATCAAAGCGCGCCTGGATAGACATAAAGGCAGGTGGGTAGAGGAATTGTCACATGTCCTGTGGGCGCATCGCACAACAATCAAAGGTAGCACAGGGGACACTCCCTTCTCTCTTGTCTATGGGACGGAAGCCGTTATACCAGCCGAAATCGGAATGCCAACTATACGTACCGCGGAGGTCAATATCGCAACCAATGACGATGAGCGACGTATAGACTTGGACATATTGGAAGAAAGGCGCGAACAAGCAGCCATACGTGAGGAAAAAGCGAAGTTGCAAATGAAGGGATACTATGACGCTAAAGTTCGAGGAGTCTCATTTAGACCAGGAGACTTCGTGTACGTGCCTAACGACGCAAGCCACGCGGAAGCCACAGAAAGCTCGGTCCAAAAACGTGGGAAGGACCTACGAGGTTTACGGACGCACTTGGAAAAGGAGCATACAAGCTGCGGGACATGGATGGGCATGAGTTGCCCCGCACGTGGAATATCTGCAATCTCAAGAAATGCTATCTTTAGGGAAGTGCTCACTGGGTATCCGCATACTTATGTTTTTTTTTCTTTTAAGACAAATGTTTTTCATTTCTGCAAGTACTACTTAAATGTCGCGGTTTCTAGCTAACTCCGCGACACATTTCACTTTACATGCTTATTGTGAGTACCTATTTATGTATCACTATTGTGTGACTTTTTTATGTGCCTACGCGGCTGTGCATTGCACTTTATACCCCACGCTGGGAAAAGGATGAGTAAACCTACTAAATGACTCGTTGAGTAAGAGGGTTGCAAACCCATCAACATTGGATCATGAATCCTTGTTAAACACCTTTCTCTCAAGACGTTGGAGTAAGTTTAACTGCGCATTCCACGATGGATGCGCAGCAGCGCACACAGTGCACGTTTAACAAATTAGGAGTCAAAACTTTTGACTTCTTGATATGGTATTAGCGGTACGCCGCATGTAATTGTAATGTCAACCCATACATGTAAACTTAGCATATTTCGCAGTCATGAACTCTGTAATGACTAGGTTCGCAACAATTTGACAAATAGCACATCACAAACGAGTCTTTCATGCAAAGGCAACTAATTGTGCACAAACATATTGTCAACTTTTATAACTTATCTTGTGCGCGTACAATCGCACAAGTAACAACAACAAACAACCCATAGTATGGGTCCCAAAGGACAACTTTTACACAAGAACCACGAGTTTAACTAATCAAAATTTACCAATATACACAAAAACGATAAGTTTACACAAGGAAGAAAAGCCTAGATGCTGTGACAACGACTTTGCTCTGACCTGCCAACTTGGTATGCAGCATCTCCAGCCTCCTCAAGCTTCCCCAGAAGTTCACTATCCTTAGGTAGCACAGTCGCCACGCTAACGGGTACTCCATCAGAACGGGGGATGTGCGCTGCACCAACACCGCATAATATTGCCTTGCCCTTTACCCCCTTCTTCTTAGCAAGCCTTATGGCGTGGGCCTCCAGAGATTCCTTCAACGGAATCTCCCTCTCAAGTGCAAAAGGATTAAGGATATCACGCGGACGGGAAAAGATAGGAACCTGTAGTTGCGCCACATCCGGCTTGAGAAAGTAATCAGGCTGGCCCTCAGCGCCCTCGGAGGCATGCCTAGCCAAGGTTAACCCCGCCATTATCACATCTATGGGGTAATCCTGGTCACGCTCCAGCTGTGCAATATGAGGTAGCTCTAACAGTTTCATCGCCTCCATCGCAGCAACAAGCTCCTCATATGCTTTATCATTATACCCGGGTACCTGTGCGGCAGGCACTGTCAGCAACCTCTTTTCATGGAGTTCCTCCACCGCTTCCGCCTTACCACGTGCCAATGCACACTTCACAACATCCCCAAAAGGCTGCTTACCTCCTGGATTCAAAGTGCTCATGGCTAGCAGGCCGCCGCCCATGGCGTATGAAAGCCATGCGCTCAGCAATGGCGGACAACATGTGAGGATAAAGCTCCTCATCATACTCAATACTGAGTTTGCGCAGCTTCTCCTCCTGCTTCTCCAACAGCCCCTCCACTCTCTGGCAAAACTCATCCAACCCTGCAAAATGATTGTTCTTACCCCCCTCCAAATACTTCACAGCCCAATGACAACTTGCCTTGTACTCCGACCGCATCCGCGCGCTCTTGCACTACCTTGACCAGCAGTGCCATTTTTTCCTCGGCAGGTTTGTGCATTTAGGACCTCGAAGACTCTGCCTCAGCCTGGCATCTGCAACTGTGTCTTCTAGGCAGCATGATCTCTTCGAATCCTTCTATACATCTGGCTGCGTTCATTAGGGAAGACCCTTACCCTCAGCGCGCCACTGAGCGCGGCCTGTGCGCAGTGACCATATCAAACTCCTCCATAAGGCTGATCACTGGCTACCCTCAACCCCTTGGGGACTTGTCTGGGGAGGGGGACTGTACAGCATGCGTCACGGCGCTGAGGACTCACTAGTAGCTTCGACACTTCGACAAAATGGCAAACAAAAAACCAATACTGAGGATTTACACCATTGCTTTATCATGATTCGCGTACCATCAACATTAATTACTGGACGGAAATAGAAGCTCAATTACTTACTTGGGGGAGGAGTCTCGATCACCTCCTTCGCAGCAAACGTGGTTGACGATCGGGGTTTCCTCTCACGTCGAGGTACTCAAGCCAAGCTGACATGACGCACCCTCTTTGATGGGCCCGCGCCGTCATCACCAGTAGCCCTCTTACGTTTCAACCCAGAATCAACTTCTGCGACATCAGCATCCTCTGAAGAACCAACGCTTGCTGGTCTGGCCTGGGGGGCTCCACAGTGCAATGGTACACTGCGCAGTGTGTGGGTGCTAGTACTGTGTTGATCATATTGAATAGAGTGCATATGCTTAGATATATATTACAAATGTTTAAAACTGGGTTTAGAAAATAGTTTGGTTTCTAATGATGCATCACTTTGAAGTTTGTAATTCATGTTTCATTTTCTATTCATGTGTAACTTGCACTATGGAAAGAAAATAAGTAAAGACATAGGTTTGGTGATAATTAATGGTACTCATAAAATTATGTGTATATCGGTTTATGTGAGAAAGATAATTGAGTAATTCTTTTTTAAACTAGATTCTAGTATGTGAAAGAAATGAAAGTAATTGAAAATTGTGTTAAGAAAACAAAAGGAACAAATCTCTAGAGAGATGTCCGTCTATTGCGTCAACCAAATTCATTTGTAAAATTTACCCTTGTTTTCAAGATATTTACCCTAATGCAATTTTGTTATTTTAACTTAATGATCTCATTATTGATACATCCGACGGACCAGATCACTTCTTATTCATCTTATTAAAACACTCTCTCTCTCTCTCTCTCTCTCTCTCTCTCTCTCTCTCTCTCTCTCTCTCTCTCTCTCTCTCTCTCTCTTTCTCTTTCTCTCTCTCTCTCTTCCTCTCTTTCTCTCTCTCTCCTTCCCTTTCCCTCTCTCTCCCTCTCCTTCTATCTCCCTCTCTCTCCCTCTCCCTCTCCATCCCTCCCCCTCTTCCTCCCTCTCTCTCTCTGTAACGACCCACTCCGGAAAGGAGGCCGAAACGTCATAATCATGGTGTCATATCAAAGCATAATAAAGGCATAAAGTCATAAATGATAACATAGGACAAAGTTGGAAAGCCGGAATCAAACAGTCGCTCCTAATATGAATCAACATAATAACGTAAAGAAGTCTAAAGGACGAAACATGTTCCAAGAATAGTTATAGCACATCAAAATGTCTGCGATAAAAAGAAAGGAATCCTTTATGGGTCCCACTTCCTAACCACACTCTCTCATGCTCAATCTCCCTCTAGATACCTCCGTATAAGAAAAGAGAAAGACGATACGGCTGAGCAGACGCTTGTGAACGATACAATAACAATGTAAGTAATAAGTATGGAATCCTGGATAATAAGTAAAAGCACAAAAGATCATGAGTGTCAAGCGAAACCTGGAGAATACATCATGAAAGGATTAGGAATAAACTTGTAAAACATGTAACGGAAGTCCAAAGATGTCATCGAGATATCAGTTAATAAACATCAATAATAAGGAAATGCCCACGAGCTCATAAAAATAACAATGTCATAAATAATAATGTCGTGAATACATGCTATATAATAAGGGGGCTGCCTTCAACATGTATAGAGGGGTGACCAGTTATAATAATATGGGTGGAGGGATCACTCCAATGTTGAATGGGATGTTAGAGCACACACCAAACCACAATCACCATGAACTGTAAACATTAACGCGGATGCACCCCATACGCCCCTTAATAAAATGGCCAAACATAAATATAATCTGGTAACATGAAAAGGGACGCCGCGTGAAATCTCTCTCAACGCGAAAGAGTCGTGACACAGGTGCCTCATGTGTCACGGTCATGGTACCTCCATGACTAGGTGGTAAGTCATGTAAATCATGGTCATGCGTAATAAGCTCGTGCAATAGAAAAGTCCCTGAAATCAACATGTAAAAGATCATGGCAAAAGACATAAAATGGGGAAGCATAGCCGTTCTGGGATGAATCATGAAAAGAAAGAATGTCCTTACTGAAAGGACGGAATATCCGTACCTTATGTCCAGCAGTAACGGAAAGAGATGGATAAGAAGATGGAAACTACTCCTGCTTAATGCGATCTACATGTTAAAGGACATATATAAGTTACTTGTTCATGATTAAGGTTACTTTCCATTTTTTTGTAACTTTCTAGATTTAGTAACTTTCTATTTTTTTAGTAACTTCTATAATTAGCATATTCTTATTAAGTACGTTCCAGATTAACATGTTCCCTGATTAGTATGTTTCATATTAGTATTCTTGTTATATTGGGAACTTCCAAAAATAGCAGCTTCTAATTATAGTAAGATTCCAAAAAAAAACTTTCTTAATTAACTTTCATAAGATAACTCTCTGATTTAATAAGTTTCATAATTAACTTCCGGCAAAAAAGACTTTCTATATATAGCAGGTTTCTATAAATAGCAGGTTTCTATAAATAGCAGGTTTCTATAAATAGCAGGTTTCTATAAATAGTAAGGTTTACATAAGTAATATCAAAATGACATTTTCTACCCCCCAACTTATTTTTCTCAGATCATAACAAATATAATAACATGCTTAAATCAGACCCCAAAGTTTCAGAAATTACAAAACAAGTCCTTATACTTTTAAAACTCAAATCGGGTAACAAATAAATACACAAAACCCTAATTAAAATTTTCCCCAATAATTACACAATTATTATACATTCATTAACATTTATTGAACCTGGAAAAAAAATACAAAAACCTTAACCCTAATTCGTTTTCCAATTATTTGCCTCCTTTTCTCTTTATTTCGCAAATCGGCAAAGTCATTAAATCCCAAATAATTATTTCGAGCCTCTTAAAAATTTAACCAACAATTTATCTGAGATCTACATGATATATGATACCTTATAAAATTATAAAATCAATTTTACAAATTATTTTTATGCCGATTACAATACTAGCTAGAAATTAGGGTTTCGAATATGATTTGATTTATAAAATCAAAATAAAATGAATGAACATTTTTCTCAGGTTTATAACATATTAGTATGATGAAACATAAGTTATAAAATTACCTTTGATGGCCCTTGATGATTTTATGATTTTATGTACCCGGTTATGATTTTTGAACCCAAAACAATACCAAAAATCGAATCAAGCACTTCCCAAGCTTCCCACTATTTTTCCCACACTCCTTAGCCTTCAATTGATCTTAGAAAAATCGCACAAGCCTTGTAAAATTCGTATGGCTCCTCTTTTATTATTTAGGGTTTCAGTTTGTTTGTTTTTAGTGATTTTACAAATGAAAAATGTATAAGGAATTAAGATAGGTGATTTATGCCGAATAGGGCTTCTAGAATAGACTAAAACTGATTTTTAACTTTACATAAATATTTTGATAATTATCCATATTTTATTTAATTAAATTTGTAATTTATAAATAATTAAACTCATATATTTCGGCAATAAATAAATATACATAATATTAATTATTTTTCTTACATAATATAAAGTATTTTATTCTTACATAAATTTTCATAATTGCCATATATTGTATTTTCATAATTTCTAACATTTAAATGAATTTTATTTAAGCTTTTATGAATTTTCTTGCATTAGGGGTATTTTGGTCATTTTACTCTTATTGAGATTTTTAGGTTTTATAGTGGTAATCTAGGAAAATCTTCTGGAAAGACCTCCAGAAAGTCCCGTACGATAGGCATGTCCTCAAGTTGCTTCTCCTCCGACTTGTCTTCGGTTTCCTTATTCGTAATTTATGCCAAAAAATCGGGTAACCTTTCTTAATATATTTCTGAGTCTTAGTGCATGATATAATACTCAACTTCGAACTCTTTCCTTTGTCACTTCTATCACCTTGTACTATCAAAACTTCGTCTCCATAGGGAATCCGCACAATCTTCTCATCGCAAACGATCACCGCATGATGGTTCGCTAACCAATCCATGCCGATGATGGCGTCAAAGCTTTCAAGTTCTACCGGCATTAGGTCAATATTGAATGGGTGACCTAATAATCCTAACGTACAACCTTTAAGCACGGTATATGTTTTAGAAATTCTTCCTGGCTAATTCGACAGCATAGCTAACGTCTAAAGTATCAGGGGTTATATCAAGCAAAGCACTAAAAGTAGTTGACACAAAACTTCTATTGGCACCCGAATCAAAAATCATAGAAGCATAATGGTTATTGAGAAGAAACGTACCCTTGACGACATTGGAATCGGGGTTAGTGTCTCCTCCACCTAACACATAAGCTTTTCCTCTTGCTTCACCAACACCATTTTTGTTCCCAGCTTTGTTTCCACGGTTTTGATCTTTCAGTTTTGGGCAATCACTCCTGAAGTGTCATTTCCTTCCACACTCGAAACAAGTTAAAACTCTCTGATTCACTACTTGACCCCTCTGAGTAGGACTAGTAGGATTTGTGACCTTACAATCCTGGGTTAAATGCACAACCTTGTTACACTTCCCACATCTCACTGTGCAAGGGCCTTCATGGTGAAGCTTACACTTGTTACAAAGAGGCAACGGTCCATTATATGGTTTTCTATCATTGTTGCCAGCCGTGTAGGCTCTCGCCACATTCTGACCTCTAACATTCTGTCTTTTGAATGGTGGCTGCTGTCCACGGTTGTCTCTCTGATTGATCTCCAATCTTTGTTTGTTTTCAGCATTTTTCACAGCATATCCTTTCAACTTTTGGTCCATTAAGTTGTTAGCAATTCGAACGAAATCTTGATGTTTTGTAGGTTCAGCAGCAATTACATTCCCTTAGATGTTATTGGGGAGTCCTCCGATGAGTTTCTCAACCCGATCCTCCTCCTCGGGTACCATCTTGGTGCACATCATAGTCAAATCTTGAAATCTCTGAGTATAAGCAGCCAAATCATTGTTCTTCACGGTCAAATTCCAAAGTTCAGATTCCATCTTTTGAATTTCATTTCTTGGGCAGTACACTTCAGCCATTAACTTCATGAGCTCTCTCCATGACATGGCAAATGCAGCATCAATTCCAACGGTCCTCTTATGTGAGTTCCACCAAGTTGGTGCACTGTTTAACAGTGTGCAAGTAGCATACTTGACTTGGTATTTCTTTGGACAATTGCTGATATGGAATACTGTTTCCATCTTCTCAAACCACCTTATCAACCCGACAACTCCTTCCATTCCTTTGAAGTTGAGTGGTTGACACTTCATGAAGTCTTGGTATGTACACTCTCGAGCAACAGGCCTAGCATCCCTATTATTCTCATTTGGATTTCTATTTCCACCATTTCCATTTCCACCATTTCCATCTCCACCATTTCCATTATCACCGTTGTTGCCGTTTTAGATTTGACTTTCAGCCTCGAGAGCATTTGCAGCACGGGTCGCTTTATAAGCAACCAACGCTTCCTCCACTCGTCGGTTAACGAGTTCTTCGATTGCCTCTGGGGTCATACCAGAATGAGTGATACTCATGTTCTACAGCACAAGACATAGCACACGGTGAGATTCAATCCGAGATATAGCCACTATAAATGGTAAATAAGGTTTATATAGGAAAATACAATAGAACCTGTTTTGCCAGAACAAGTAAATAACCTTAAAGATGAATACACAAGAGAATCAAAACAAGCTTTTCATATCACATATAAAAGCATCATTCGGTTACATTCAACCCAGAATGAGGAACTTGATTTACACTAAAACTATTAACAACTAGTTCTACTATTAGTCCAAAGTCCATACACAACATCATGGACGAAATCCTAAACGCCTCACAGCGAATGTCTCCAATCTCCTAAATCTCATCCTGTCATAGTAGCGGAACCTACGGATCTGCCTAAGCTCACTCTCCATAAATCTCACGCGTCGCCGAAACCTATCGACTCTCGCTCTCTTCATCATCATGGTGCCTCAAAGTCTCGCGTTGCTCCTCTCTAAGGACGCAACCTGATCAAGTAAGCTAGCTCTCTCTTCACCACCAATCAAACTCCTCGCCTCCAACTCTCTCTGTCCTGTCTCAATGTCCTCTATCCTCTAAAGAGGTATCTTTATAACATGATCATAAATATCCTGCAAATCTTCCTCAACCTACTCTAAATGCTCTACAACATCGGGCATATGCATAGCATCAGGGATATCAATCTCGGCAACCACATCTACTCCAACCTCTATAGTAACTCTATTACTGGACCCGACCTCGTCCTCAACCTCGTCCTCTACATCAACCCCAACATCAACCTCCTACCAATACCTGCATCAATCCCAACCTTAACATCCCTATCTACTGCAACCTCGATAGCCGACTTAATGTCCTCTAACACATCCGTATCAATGTCCTCCTCAACACTATCCTCTGGTGAAATAGAATCCCTAAACCTCTTGCGAGGTGGAAGAAGATCAGCACGGGAAGGAACTAAAGCTCTCATAGCATGGATAGATGAAGTCACGGTAGCAATAAGGGACATGCATCTCTTGCGAGATGGTTCACCAGATGACTCGGAAAAAGAATCCCCAGCTGACGAATCAGATGTCGTCGGTAGATACATGGTAGATTATGGGGCAAACCTCCAATGAAGATAGGCCTCGCTACACCGTGGAGTCCTAGCAAGTAATGGATGAACAAATCTCGGTGGTGTAGATGAATCAGCATCGGTGGTGTCTAGTGGTGTATGTTCGGATAAGGAATGAACCGTAATAGAATGCCCAGATGATGAATGATCTGAAGATGAATGACTCGATGATGATCCAGAAGTAAAACGATCCAAGTGATGTGATGTGTACCTTAATGTTAAACGATGAGAAGGTAAAGGTCTAACCGACTTCCTCGCGGTCAATGCCCTACATGTCCTACCAGGATGAGTACGGTAAAGTCGACCAATAGGAATGTCCTCCCCGGGTCGGATAAGAATAGCTCGTCATTGATGAATCTTAGGTGGGGCAACAACAGGTGCAAGTGGATACTCAGATGATGGTGAAACAATAGCAGATGGTGCGGGTAAAATGGGAGCAGTAGGGATCTCTGGAATAGAAGTAGTAGGTGATGATGATCGTAATGCAACTCTGCTCCTCCATCTAGTAAGCATAACATCATGAGGTATAGGTGATAATGCCTCTCGGGTATCTCAGTATCTGACTCTGAATTGTCTGAACACATAAAAGGTGAAACCATAGGTGCTACAGATACGGGAGGTAGTGAACTCTCCGATGGACCAGCCTCTGACGATGAATGAGTATCAAGCTCGAGCACCCCGGCAAGTGAGGCAACGACAGTTTCCCCCACCTCCGGTGCATCCGGGACCACAACAGAAATAGAACCGATAAGGATAACTCGCGGAAAAGAGGATCCCACACTCTCGACTGATATGTTCGAAGAAATAGAAATAATCAGAGCTGTCATAACCTGTACAAGCAAGAGTTTATGAAAATCCCCTTTATATCAAACCATGCCAATATGTGCAATGCAGGGAAAATATAGATGTAAAGTATAGTCATGGCAAAATTATACGTAATATAATTATGGAAGTGTGTTATAGTTAATACCCGTACACTTATCGATAGTACTTATATACGTAAGCAAGTAAACACGTAGGATCACATACTAGTTATAGACCAGACCTAAATATACTACCTGGTTCTCTATAACCTTGGCTCTGGATACCAATCTGTCACACCCCCAAACGGGGTCTGGACGGAAACACGTGTCCGGGGGCGTGACGTCATAATATTCATCACACAAGATATAAAGAACGACCTCTAAGGGTACGTTTGAAAATCCAACATCCTTGCATTAATTTAAAATAGTTAAAGTTTTACATAAGTTCAAAGATAATATGCGAAAGCGAATAAAAGGTTTTAAGTTTAACAACGATGTTAACATAGATAATGATATTTCTTGAAAATCGGTCCAATGCAAGGCCACATCATAAAGCAAGCAAAGACATCCACAGCTAAGCACCTGAAAAAAAACATGCTAAAACGTCAATATAAAGTTGGTGAATTCATAGGTTTGAATTTAGTATTAAAAGTAGACCACAAGTTCGCAGTACGCATGTGACAGTTATAACAAATACAAATCCACATAAAAAGTATTTACTGTTGAGCTAAGCTCATGACACCGAAGCTCAATTAAAAGGAAGCATATTATATGCAAAACAAGAATTAATTGCCCTAAAGGTATCTGACCAAGATCACCTAGTGAAATCCGACATGGTATATATCCGTTTATCGGGAGCCCCGTGGGTAGTGAGTGCTACTCACCCGGATTAGGATAATTAGTCCCAATAGATCTATTTACAACATTCGTGCTTACTTAACCAGCCCATCAATTAAGCAATTGACAGTTCATGATAGTTCGAGCATTAGTGGTCTATTCGCTACTTATGCAACACGTAATCTGGAAAAGGTAACATAAAGTAACTGTTTTTATAGTTTAAAAACAAGCAATGTTTCTCACCCCAAAGTAGTAAAGTAAAAGTAGTAAAACGTAGGGCTATTAACTCACCTTAGAAAGATGAGCAAATGATAAATCACGCAAGTAAAAGGTGATATAGAAATCTAGCCGCGACCTAGAATAATAACGCGTCTTAGAAACACGGAAAGTATACCAAGAATTGCACAATATGTTCATCACCAAAATACATCCATGTGTGTTTGTGCTTTAACTTAATTATCAAATCATGACGAATTAAAATCATAGAGTTTTTCGTTAAGTTTCGGCGTTTAACCAAAAATTACTAGTTTTAGTAAGTTTCTATTTTAGGAAAGTTTTTAGTTTCGGGACGTTAATACCGTCCCCTATATTTGCTTAATATATATTTCCTTAAGTGTACTAGAGAAATCTAAACGTTTAACTTTCATGTCCATCTTGCTAAAATTCACCAAACTTACTATTTTTAGTAACCTTAACGCTTTTCCTAAAATATGTTAACGATGTCTTTAAATGATACTAATCAATATATATGTGTTATTATATGTTTCTCTAGTGTTTTAAAAGCTCAAAATATCTCGAAAGTGTCTGAAAACCCCATTTTAAGTTTCAAACAGCAACTATTCATTTGGTTTTGCCGAAAAATATTTCAAGTTTCATTTGGCTATAACTTGCCGTTTTAAGTCTAATTTTAATGTGTGATATATGAAAAACTATCTATTCAAAATGAGCTCTCCAAAAACTACTTTTACGCCTAATGAAAACATTCCTAAGTCGCTCAAAACCTCAAAACCATTTCAGATCATCAACTACCTTTTTTACAAACGCTTTCAAAAATCACACCAAACTTCACAATAGTGTCTAGTCTAGCCTAATCTCCATGCACAACTAATCCATAACAAAACCACACCTAAAACTAACCTAATCCCTTCATTTTTATTGTTTCAACTCTCATCTCACCAAGAACATAATATTTAACTAGTGAAACAAAGTAACATCATTATTTATAAAATCTTGTTTTAAAATCTTTCAAAAATTAAAACACAACATATGGATGTATGGATCTTGAACATATATTAAAGAACATAAGTAAACCACAAGAAAAGATCAAGTCACTTACAATAATGAAGAACAAGTAGAGAAATCGCAAGATCTAAACCCCAAAATACTAGATCTATAAAACCTAACAACAAATCTTGAAACCCTAGTTTATAAACTCTTGAAAGACCTTTGAAATCAAAGAACCAATACTTTAAACCACCTTAGTTGTTCTTAGAAATGAACCTAGTATACTTGGATCTTGCTAGAAATCAAAGATATAGAAACCCTATAAGGGGTGTTTGTTGGCTGTGAGCTAGGGAGAGGGGGAAAGAGAGATGTGAAATTTTGATGAGGCTTAAAAAATAAGAAATGACCTAGTGTGTGATATGAGTATGTATTTATAGGCCAAGAGCTAGGGTTTTTAGTCACCACGTGACCAAGTAAGCAACCAACACACACCAAAAAAGTGTGTGTGTATAGCTCGTCCGAAACAACCATAAGGACCATTTGGTTCATTTTTTTTAGGACCATGGTTCATGTATTAGGTCTTAGATTTGAATTTAAATGAGGTAAAAGTGTGTAAGTATAACATGTTTTTGTCTAACTTAAGATTTTGTGCATGAAAATGACATTCTCATATGTCACTATCTTCCTCTTACATGCACACATGCATAATAAAACAAGAAAAGATGCTTTTGATTTAATTTCAAGACTTTTGGTTGCATTTGGTTTGGTTTAGGCGTCCAATTTTAATAGAGGGGGGGAGGGTGAACGAAAATTTTGGCTTATGAACATGAGATGGACGATAACTAAAGTTTACACGAAAAGATTTCGAGTTTCTAGGGTTCTGTTAGGTCAAAAACGCGAAAAACGTAATTTAAACGTTAAAGCGTAAAAATAAATACCGGGAGTGATCATAAACTACGAAACACTTAGAAAAGATAAAATAACTCATATAATGTCTAAACTAATCAAAATCCGAAGTCGGAACGCGTCCGATGATGTTTTTCAGATTTACGCGGGTTAACTTCCCGATAAATCGCCAGATTCAAACGTAACATATAAAAGTAAAAAATAATTGATCGAAAAAGTTTAAAATATTGACCTGAAATTTTTGGGGTGTGACAGTAAACAACTTTCAACAAGAAACAAATCAATCTCCCGCAACGGCGCCAAAAACTTTGATGTGTTATGAAAGCTTTAAATTTATAAGACTAGTTTTATCTGATTTTTCAACTAACATACGGGTAAAGTATAAGCCCCCGTTTATAGTATAGATTTAGGGTTAGACCAGGTCGTTCTATGAAATTGATGTATCTTAGAAAAGTCGGTAGGTTTTGCAGAAAGGTATCTTTAAATTTGTTACTTAATTCAAAGATAATTGAATACGATTTCTTTTGTAATTCAAGTTTATAAAGGTGATGTTTATTTGGGCTAAGAACAATGGGGACAAACATGAAAGTAATACTGCAAACATAAATTGAAGCATAAAAGTAAGAATAGATGGATAATCATTCAAACAATTAAATATTTCATATAAGAAAGAATCCTTTCGGCCTTTAGTCTTTAATTAATAAAATACATAAAGAGTTATTCATGTATGAAGGTGATAATGATAAAATTCCCTTAATCAAGTTCGTTAGACATGAGATTAAGTATTAAACAAGTTCATATCCGGGTTGATAAACATTTTATTAGTCAATTCTCACAAGACCAATATCGAGTTGCCATAGACAAATAATGCGAAATGTAAGCACAAAGGTAGAGCCTTTCGACCTATTTCCACCATATATGATTAATCAAACATATAACAAGTATCATGATAAACAAACATCGAATTTATCAGGATCATAATCGTAAGCATAATATTAAAGCATGTTTATATCATTATTCCATGTAAGCCTAAAGAATATTCATAAGCATAATATTAAAGCATGTTTATATCATTATTCCATGTAAGCCTAAAGAAACATACATGACTAATCCATATTGATGGAGATCAAACTCATAACATTCATATAAAACTCAAGAAACATCATGATTTAGAAGAGAAACAAGATTATACCAACTCCAAGAGCAAAAGATGATGAATTTTACAAGGAATTCCCAAGAACACTTTATTATATTCAAAGTAGACTCATAAACTATGAACGGTAGCTTATAGCTTCGAAATGAACTTCACTACTACTCTCATTGCTGGATTACAACCCAATAATTGGATGAACTACAAGAAAGTTCACTCCAAATCCTAAAAACACTTCTAAACTCTTTCTTGAGAGAATTCTTTGATTGAGAAATGATTGTTAGTGTTTGAGATATGAAAAACCCTGAGATTAGGGTCCTATTTATAGCCTTAGAGGTGCCTTATGTTGTGGGTTATGGGGGAAGTGAATAGTCTCTTATTCAATGCATCAAGTTCATGATTTGTGTAACTGCAGCCTCAAGTGCGCCGTACTTTAAGAAAAGTGCGCCGTACTTTAAGAAAAGTGCGCCGTACTTGCCTTCGCATTCAATTTTCTCTCTCTTTGATTGGAAGTATGCCGCACTTCCTTAGAAGTGCGCCGCACGGCTGTTCTTCATTTAATACTTCTTCTAGATTCTTAATTTAACAATCATTAGCTCTTTTAACGCACGTTTCGTGCATTTTTAGTCCTTTTCTTGATCTTTAGTCCTTAAACAACTATTTAACAAATAAGTGTCTAAACGTGGGATATTTAATATATTTACATATTTACGAGGGATATATTATGTATATTTGGAGCGTTATCAGTGTTAGTAATGACATCTTGTTAAGCATTGAAGAATGAAAAGAAATGTAAGGATAAAGGGTCTAAAGAAAGAAGTCCTCCATATAACTTAAGGCGAAAACCGAGTCAATACATATGCTATTAGTCTTCACAAAGATGACTTCTTGTATTGAAGAAAGACATCATGGACCCAGTGATGTACTGCACAACCCTTCCCAGCCATTCAAGTTTGTCTCAAAAGATTATTGTCTCATTTGTTACGAAGATACACACGTCATCTATTGACATCTCACTCCGAGATTGTTGATATTAAATAGGTGGCAGTTTGCTCCACCCTCCGAGTACTAAAACTAAAGTGCGAAATCGAGTCTAGAGCCAAAAGAGATCAAACATAAATCTCATTAGGACACATTAATGATAAACACTTGTTGTTCAATATCTAGAACACAAGTGATAACAAAGAGTCCTACGCATTATCCTTGTGATTTTGCTAGAACATTTGAGTGATACTCTTTAGTAATTATAGTGACGATGGAAGTCCTTCCGGTGTCAACATAAAACAGCACTGTGGTAGGTTACTTGCGAGATTCTATATGAATCAAACTTGTGATAACCGGATATCAATTTTGGTCCAGTAAATGAATTGACGTCTCAATCAGTAAGATAGTAACTAATTGATTCACTCTTATCGTGTTGTCTGCTTTGAGACGTTCCGGTAAAGAGAACAAGCAAGTATGGTGAATCTAATGCGGTTGCGTTAGAGGATCTAACACTTTAAGCTGGAAATCCAGTCAAGAAGGTTCTTCTAAATGGAACCTACCTGATCACAGGTCGGTCCTCACGAAACCGAAGGTTAACGCTACCGAACTTTGACGAATGACAAAGCCATATTCGTCCATATCTGTTTATCACTAACCCTATAAATGCAGGTTTAGACGATGGTGTAGCGACCTCATTCCAGCTGAGTCGGATTCATTACCACATGCTCATGCTCAAGTTATAAAGACATACTATAAGCATCAAGATGTAAGAATCAAGAAAGCTAAAGATCATACAAAGACAAAGTCTTTCGCAACTCTAATATTCAAGATCTTCCTTAAAGATATCAAGATTACCAAGACAAAGACTATCAAGGGAGACTGTTAACAAGCTTTTAAGATGATGCAAAGTGTGAGCATGTTGGTCAAGATCGCAAGATGGCAAAGACGACAAAGTCAAACAAGGAAAAGATTTAAAGATCTCGGAATCAAAGACAAAATAAAAGATGATGACAAAGGCTCAAGATCAAAGATCACAAAGCATGAAGGAACAAGCCTACAACAAAGATAAAGACCAAGATTCAAGAGCACAATGACAATGCAATCTCAAGGAGTTCAATGACAAAGAATTAAAAGACCTCGCTTCGGAGGAGATTGTTAGCCTCAAAATATTGAGTCGAACTAAGAATCTAGGTCTTTATATATTAAACGTTGTAATAGGCTAGATACGGGTATCAAGCTCATTTATGTAAGCTAATATGTCATGTGTTGTGGGCTAAAGCCCAACCAAAAACCCGAGCCTGGCCCATTAGAAAGCCCTAGGTGTCCCATGTTTAGATGCTAGGTATAAATACCCTTCTCCACACAAGGAGAAGGGTTGGTTGTTCTTGTATTCTCTCATCCTCTTTTACTTTAATAATCAAATCATCCTTCTATTTCTCTCTTTCTTTCAATCTTCTCTTTTCTATCTTATTTACCTTC
Source organism: Tanacetum coccineum (assembly GCA_026074375.1). NCBI lineage: Eukaryota > Viridiplantae > Streptophyta > Magnoliopsida > Asterales > Asteraceae > Tanacetum > Tanacetum coccineum. The sequence continues at coordinate 33,501 of BQNB010000641.1, read as the reverse complement.
TTAGATTCTTGTACTAGTGAAGTGATCATGGTTTGAGTTAGACCTTACATGTGACGTATCCAAGACTTTGACGGACTAAAAGACCATTGCCTGACTTTGAAGAATACGCCGTATTCACATCAACGATACACTGTATATAATACTTTGGTCAACAAAGAAGATACACCGTATCCATCAAGAAGATACGACGTATCCGTACCATAACTTCAAAAGACATCCATGACGAAGAGAAAGCTATACGCCGTATCTAGAAGACACATACGCCATATTTAGTGATGGGTTATGAATATTCTAGAATATAATATTCGTGGAGCCTACGCTAAGTTTCTCTAATATGCCGTATTAAACCCTTTCAATACGGCGTATCGATTGATTTCTAGAGTCTATAAATACAAAACCCTAAACTCGGTTTTAGGTATGCTTTTAACCACCAAGTTCGACTCTCAAAAGATATAAGAAGCCAAGAAGGTCCTTTAAAGTGCTCCAATCCATAGGAATATCCTTGTAATCTCTACACTCTATATACGCGTTCGGTTAGCTTTATGTTTAATCATTCATATATGAATTTGTGTATTGTTACAATGACTATCGGATAATACCTTTAGGTATTAGCCATGCTTATGATAATTTAATGTTTGGTTTGTTTGTATTGATTGTTTTCTTATTCGTTGCGTGTTGATTATGTTTATCAATTCATACTCGTTTATGTGCTTAAGTATGTGTTTAACCTATCATTAAACTGGATCTAAGAATACAAATAGAGCGTTAGCTAGAGTCCAGGATAGAACTACATGCAGCCATTTATATATCTAGAGTAACAGGATCACAAATATTGACCTGTCTTTGCCTTTGGTTTAGTGAATGGGTAGACTAGCAGGTGACTGATGTGTCGTCGTGTGTAGGTATTTTATGTTATCATGTTTTACTATTTATATTTTTCCGACTTTACCTAAAACAACACTAACAGGCAGTATACCCGATCCGTTGTAGCCTCGTTGGTAAGTAAGGTGTCAATCACAAAGAGCGAGAACTTTAATTCTTAATTCTATTAGTATTTTAGTTATATATGTTAGTTCAAATCTATGTTAAACCTATGCTAAACCTAATTCTAACAGATAAGGGGGGGGGGGGTTCAGTCTGAGAGACTGGCATGGGTTTTGTGGTAACTTAACTCTATTTTCTCTACGAAAACACGCGAAAGGTAATAATCCAAAGGTAGAAGAGCGGTCAAGCCTATTGTAAGGAAACTGTATAAACCATGATTAATCTAATTAAAACGCAGGTTTGTTTATTTAGTGCAATGATTGACTTATCTCGAGGTGGCATATCATTTCTAGATTTAGGCGGGCCTTATTCCTAAAACCTAGATATGATAATTCTGTCATAATTGAACACATCCGCATAAAGAATCCTTATGTTGATTATAATCTATATTCGGAGACAATAATGGTGATCTTATGGAATCTTAGCTCATGGATACTTTACTAACTTACTGCTTAACAGTTCTTTTTATACTGGTAGTCCACTTGTCCAAATCTTCGGACAGGGAATCAGAATGTTATTTGTTAATCATAGGTCACCTGCTACCCTAACTTGTTCACTAAACCAAGGGCGAAGACATCACGTTATTTATGATCTTATTATTTCAGATATATAAATTACAGATATGGAGAGCCATCCCAACATCTAGCTAGCTCTATATTTTGCATTCCTAGATCCAGTTGATAAACATAATCAACCATTAACGATAAATTAAGCAATCGGAATAAACAAACCAAAATTAAAATCTTATAAACATTAGCTAAATTCTAAAGGTGTAGACAATAAATTGTTAGCGAATACACAGTAAATAATCAATTCATACCAAGGTAAACTACCGGGACACCATATTGAAATGATTACTAGAGTATAGATGATTACAAGGTGTTTCCTATTGAATTAAGCACTTTGCAAGACCATTGTTGCCCTTCTTGACCTCTGAAAATCATCTTCTGTGCTTAGGGTTTTGAAAATATATTTAAGCACACCCTAAAATCATGTTTAGGGTTTTGTATTTATAGCAAGAGCTGAGCAGGGTTCATAATATGTTTCATGTATCCAACTTGAAGAAGTGCTATGCCGAAGAACCATTAGTCATTCTGTTGGATGGACTCCATATTGATGACAAGCTTTAATTTGTCGAGGAACCAGTAGAGATCATGGACCGTGAAGTTAAATGTAACAATTCACATTTTTCATATATTGTTACGCCAATAAATATTCAACTATTTATTTTAAACTTTTATGCGTTCGTTTTTATTTTTTATCGTTAAGTTAAATCGCGTAAACTAAAAATCAAATATCAACGTAAATGGGCACCAAACAAATTAAAGTTTATGTCAACCAAGTGTTATATAATTATTTGGAGTATAATTATTAACTTTTCATATTTTATTTTTATTGGATACATAAAGCGATTACGTTTCGTAATAAATTGCATTTAAGTATACCCGAAAGTACCTATACCTATCTATACTCAAGTAAATACCCACTATTATACCCAATACCTAAAAATTTCATAAAATCCTATCTATATCATCACAAAAATGCAGCCACGAAGGGGGGGGGGGGATAAATAGCATACAAAATCTACTTAGTCTTATTTCAAAACATGTACACATGAGGACTAGAACTTGTAGCTAGCAATATTGACCACTTTTTCCATGTTTTCCTCTTGATGTCTTGGACTTTCCTAATAGTAATCTTGACCATTTCATGCATATATAAGAAGGTTAGCACTAGTATTCATTCATTCATACTTCATTCACTAGCAACTCAAACCATTCTTTTTGTTTTCTTCTCCCTACCCACGGCTCACACAAAAACCACAAGAACAAACCATAGTTTTTATTCTAGCAAGCATACAAGTGATCAAGGGTATTATCTAAGGTATTTAGAAGTGTTTTGGAAGCTTTGGTTATCATTTCTAGCAAGGTTTTAAGCAAGATCAAGTTAGGGTTTTCTCATTAGGGTTTCATTTGGGTTTTGATCTTTAGGGTTGATATAGTGATCTTCATCATCTTGCTTGTCTAAGGTCTTCTAAACCTTAATCGTTTCAATAGTTTACTTACATATTTTGCATTTAAGTTATCTTGTTAATCACCACTTAGGGTTTTGTTTTCATGAGCTAACAAAATAAAGTGTACATATATGATATCCAAACTATGTATTTTTATAGTGAAATAATGCTTAAAATACAAAGAACACACTATTATAAGTATTGTTTAACTTATAAGATCATGGAAGGTTTACTTATTGAAAGTTTAAATACAAAGTTATATATATGTAAAGAGATTATCATGGACATTACTTGGAAAAATGATAGATTAGAGGACTTAGAATATATGAGACTTGTGGTATAAAATATGAAAGAGGACTTGTAATAATGCATTGATGCCAAAAAGTTTATAAAAGTAAGTTTAAACACTTTTTATGTAAAAATCTTAAACCTTCTGTTTTAAATTCCAAAATAAAACACTTATTTTATATTTTATTAAAATACTACATGTCATGAGGATCGTAAGCATATAAGGAACTCGAAAATCCGAATTATAACGAAGAAGTTATGCCATTTGCAAGTTTACGATAATTATATATATAAAAAGTATTTTTATGAAATTTCTTTTATAAAAATTCGTACTGTTCATACCAGAAACTTTTTGGAAAATATTTTATTTAGATAGAACTTTTAATTACGAAGACGTGCTCGAAAGAATCACTAAAAACGAAATTAAAATGGATAAGTTACGACTTTTACGAGGTTACGACGATTAATTTTATAAAAATAGTTTTATAAAATATGCATGAACAGTAAAAGTACTGTTCATCAGAGGACTAAAAAGTTATAAATTTAGTATTTTGATAAATCTTCATAATACGAAACCGTGGACATAAAAAACGTATAAAACGGAATTAAAACAAGAAAGATACGCACTGTTTTCTGTTGTGCACTATTTCCTCACATGAATAGTGTTGGTTTGTTTTTTTTATAAAATTTTACGAAACATTTTAGAATCACTTATATAATATTTATACATGTTTTTAACTTTATAAATATTATTTTACAAAGACGATTGAATCATTTATACGATTATACGAGTACAAATACATGGTTATTATTTAACAAATACGATTTAAATATTGTTTCATTCTTTTAGTTAATCAAAGAGTATTAGGTGGTGATGTAACGCTATAACTTGTGATGCCGCATTTTTTTAAACACATTATACTTATACGACCTATAATTAATTAGGTTGCATTCGATCATTCTTGTGATGGGTTCACTTATTTGATATTATCTTGCTGTTACATCGAGGTGAGTTTATAACCCCTCTTTCACTTGTTTTACATTTGCTTTACAAATCTCAGGGGAGAATACATGCTCATTACAAATTGTTTACATATATCTTTTACAAACTCATTACATGATTGCTTACAAACTCATTTTCATATCTCACTGTGAGATACTATACTTGTTTTACTTATGGACGCAACAACTTTACCTTTACTCGAATGATTACGGATTAGCTTAGGTTGCATGAACTGTTAATTACTTTGAGGGTAAGCGCGAATGTTATAAAATAGATCTATTTGGGATTGACAATCCCCGTTCAGGTGAGTAGTGCTCACTGGTGTTGACATATCGAGCCAACAAACGTGATACCATGTCGGAGCACAATTGGATTGGTGTCTACAGGGCCAACAACTACATACACACGAACAATTACTATGCCTTGAATAAAGTGGCATACATATAAGTCTACACAACAGTTTCATGAACTTAGAGTAATCGTAATCACTCATTTGGCAATACATACTTGAAACATTTCATGATATTTTCAATTATCACGCATACTTTGAACAACTGCGGTCCAACTTTCATACGTACACTTTGTGACTATTATAAGGGTTGATATGGTCATACACACTTTGCAAATCTTTGGTTCAACATATATACTTAAACAAACCTATGAACTCACAAACTTTATGTTGACACTTTTAAGCATGTTTTTCTCAGGTAAATTAGATGCTTGACATACATGATGTGCATTGGAGTCTAAACTATACAAGATTACATACATGGGTTTCTACAAACAAATCTCGTTGTATTACTTTCAAGATTTTCATTGTGATAAAAATATGGGACAAGTGTTATAACAAGTTCAATTTTAATTAAATCAACGAGATTACTTTTTAAACGACTCATTTAGAGGTTGTTCTCTCATAGCTTGTGAATTGTACTTATAAAGTAACACTCCCGGACAATATTCCACTGCGGCCCAATTTGGGGGTGTTATATGACTTCTTCGTTTAAGCTCCAAAATGCGCGCCTTTTAGTTAATCTTCACCAATTGCTCCATATTTACTGTAAATACTCTCTCCGTCCCAAATTAATAGTCACTCTTTCCATTTTGGGTTGTCCCAAAATTATTGTCCCCTTCTAAATATAGTTGTGAAGAATGTAGCAAGTTTACCATATTGCACCTAATGATATTAAGAATTATAAACATCATTCAAAGATTTAATTAATTGCATAAGGGCAAAATTGACATTTTGCAAAAAAGTAAGAGAGAGAATGCAGTAATGATTATGTTTTCTTAAACTGTGTGTTTTTTATCAGGGGACAATAATTTTGGGACGGAGGGAGTAACTAATATAAGCAATTAAGTACCAATTCATGCATAAATAATATAAAACGAGCAATTTAGATGGAATAAATTATGCTACAAAATAGACGTTATTTGATGTCATCAAATATTCCCCCACTTTAATCGTACTTGTCCTTAAGTAGACTTCAGAAAATTTACTAAAATGTATCCCAAACCAAGGTTCAAGATTTTTCCTTTAAGCATTTTTTTTGTAGATTACTAGCACACAACCAAACACCTTACGAATAGGAAAAATGAAAACACTCAAATCACTCAACTAATCTATGTGGTAACATGTAACTAATTCGCTCAATTGCTCGGTCGTGATGAGTATCATATCATAGGCTTGGCAAGGATACACATCTCCACCACTAAAGCTAAGGAGTAACAAGTTTAAAAGGGTAAATTGGGTTTAAAGGTTTAAGGGTTTGATCACTCTTTCTAATCTCTATCGATACTAATATTCCAGAAAAAGTGACAAAACCACATGTACACGTCCATAACGATGGAATAGACACATATGACTGCATTCAAACCTTAACTCGAATAAGCTAAAGAATAGGACTAGTAGTCTTTACTAAAAGTCGTAAACCAGCAAGGGCGACAAATCACATATACACATCCGTAACGACGGAATAGACATACATGATTGCAATCATTCCCCCACTCAAGTAAAACCAAGGGTTAGGACGAAGAGTGACATAGGGTATGGATCTTCTAATCCTTCACCAATAGTAATAAACCAATAAGGCGGACAAAACCACACATCCATGGCCGTAACGATAGGATAGACATGCGTGATTGCTCGCATCCTCATTCGAGTAAGACCAAAGAATAAGAATTAGGAAAGGGAAAATAATTGGTGTTAAATAAAAAGAACAAAACAAATAGATTAAGTCTAAACAGATTAGGTATAAAGTTGCTAGTTACTTTCCTGGCCATCCCTTGAAAAAGACACAAAATGATAAACTAAATCACGCTTTAACATGGAACAATCAACATTTCGGAAGACACGAATTAGACTTAGAAAATGTCTTGATCAATAGATCAATGAAAACAAACCTTAGTTGGCGTTCCCATAACGGTCAACTCCCAATCATCCCAATTACAATTCTAGTGGCGATTTTTACCACTTTATACATACTAATACATAGTTGGTTTATATTACATACAAACTCTAATACAACAAAACTCTACAAAACATCTTGTTTTGCATTTTTTCTGAATTTTTTTCGATTGTCTTTTTTTAATACTAAAAAACTGAAAAGTAAATCTAATGTGTAAATTTACCTTCTCCATGACTATGGATAAATTTGAATAATTGATTATCCTGATCATAAAAACGAAGTAGTAAAAATACATGAGCGAACTACTACTTTCACATTCTCATTGCATTATACAATTTCCTGACCTAACCATGGATAGAAAATCAACATGTGCCCAATTGAGTTGTGTAATTTCCCGACCATACCAGAGATAGAAAATTAGCATCTCGACACAAGAAATACAATACTTTACACAAAAGCAACTAGCAACCGAAAAAGAAAAAGGACCTAATCTAATAGGATAGGCTGAGGTGTAAAGGTGTAATGAAACAAATATTTATGGTGTATGAAAAGAAAGGAATGGCTCAGTAGGTTTTTCTAGGGGCATCTTACTCTAAAAATGAATGTAAACAAAGGTTTTATACGGGGGTTAACTAACCAGTGTAGTTAGTTAATATAACAACATGTATAGGCTTTTTGGTGTAATCCTAGAAATTTACCAATTTAAAAATGTCACTCCATCTATTAAAAATCGTGCTTATTATTGTGGTCTCGAGTAGATATACCAAACCAAGTTCTAAAGTTTACAACATCATCGGCACACTCATATTTTTGTAGAATTTGGGTAAACATTTGAAAATGGATAAGGCTAAATTCTCATAATATCTAAACAACGGTTATGTGTGTAGGGTCATGCAACTAATAATTTCACAAAAGTATGCTAATTTTTTAAAATTTTGGCATAAATTAAGCATTTTATTGTGAAAACATAGACAAGTAAGCGTTCTAATTCTCCTCCCCTCACTTGAGATATACAACGACCTCGTTGTATAAATATAACATTAAAAACAATAAATTAAAAGAATTAAAACGAAAAACTCCCCTGAGATTTGCTCGGTATGATCCTCCATATTGCGTTTATGAGAAAGATTGTGTGTGCGAAAGCGGGTCTGAATACCAGCATGACTACGACACACGTATAATTTCAGAAAATAAGCATCCTTCCACATTCACCTTTTTGTCCAGAAGGTCCTGTGTAAAATATAAGAAAACAAATGCAATTCTATCTCCGTGTATTTTTTGGTTAGACTCAAAATAAAAATCCTAAAACTATACAGGAAGTCGATACGCCTTATCGATAAACCATGATACGCCGTATTGAGACATGTAATCAAAATCCTAAGTACGGGTCAGTCGCCTAATATGATATATCCATTTAACGAATACGCCGTATAGTCTGGACTGACAATAATGTTTAAAAGTGCATAAAAAGTAAATACTGGATAACGTCCAGTTAGTCATTACGCAATATCTATGGAATTGGATACGCCATATCGATAGTTTGGGAAGACATACTCGATAACAGAAAATAAATCCGGGTTGTCTCCCAGTAAGCACTTTTCTTTACAGCTAAGTCTTTAAGTTAGACTTGTCTTCTGCTTCTCTTTACTTGGTACGTGAGACGAACCATCCTTCGTTCTTCTTGTGGAAAATATCTTGGTAGGCGTTAGAAACGTTTTCTTCGGTTCGAACCAAAATGTCATATTCATACTCCTTGATTGCGACATATTCCTTCGCTGGTCCAAATGCATATTTAACCACCTCGAATTTTTCCCTCTTGCATGTTGGTGGTTTTAGGTAAGGAACTCCAAGTAGCTCGCATCTTCTTTCCTTTGACTTTTCTTCTTTATCTCTTCTTGCATTACCAAATATCCTAGAAATATCAAGATAAGGGTCATATTCAGGAATATCGTCTACTTCTAAGTGGTTCGCATAGGTTTCGTGCGAATGGTTTCTCTAATTAGTAAATGGGGAACACTCTTCATCATTTATCCTCCACCAATATTCTTCAAGCTGTATCATCAACTCGTAATCAAGCTCGTGAAAGTTGTCAAAGCATATTTTTAACCATGCATAAAAGTTCATCACTCCTTGAGTTGCATTCCCCCATGACCCTTCATATATAGCTTCCTTCTTTAATTTTTCATCTATCAAATCATCATACCATTCATAGTCTTGAAAGTAGGTTGTGTAACCAACTCGTATCATTCCCGATAATTCTACACCATTACAAAATCCTTCATCATTACAATTACAAGTGGGCCATTTAGTCTTCCCATTCTTGAACCAAAATGGTTCACATACATGATTAATTATTCATATGGCACCCTATTTTCCGATCATGGTTCTTCAGGAACCCAAGGTATTTCTTTGTTCCACTCGTTTATCCATTCATTCTTAAATTCATCATACGTTTTGAATTCGGGAATATCAAAAGTAAAGAGATCCGTATCAACCTTGAGGAGGTAATTAAACTCGTTGAATGCCTTGCATAGCGGTGTTTTGAAGTCGAATAAGTTAGTTTCTATGCTAAAGAGTTTGGCAATTTCGTTCACTTCACTAAGATCTTCATCTTCAAGAATAGAAAGCTCCTCATCAATGAGTTCCACTTCGTCATCACCTCGTATCCAATAAATCTATAATGCATTCTTTGTATACCAATCCATTGTCATATGGTTGTAAAATTTTGAGGCTAGCCATTCAGCGAATACCATGTTAGATGGATTATATTCCATGTTAACCTCACATGCGTACGTGTCTCTTTGATTCTTAATTTCTAGGTAGTCTTCGAGTTGCCTCTTATAACTCCTAATTAACCATGTAGCAATCACCCTTTTCTTGACATTTCATCCATTGTCTCATGATCACCATATTTGAGGTTTAACCATTGCTCCACAGTTACATCAATAAGTCGTACCAATCTTCTATCAATGAAGATCACAACTTCCGCATAAATCTTTTCACATTCTTCATAACTCATTTTCCATTCATAACTCTCAAGATCTTTTTTCGTTTGATTACCAGTTTGTTGTTCGACACACGGGGCATAAGTAGGTTTTGGTCCTTTAACTTCATAAGTAACTAAATCATCATTCATTGAACTCAGTCTGTTGAATCCTGATATTGGCTAAAATATACATATTTTGTACCCCGTAAAACACTATAAAAGGACTAAAAACACTAAAATATAGATAATTATGTTGCAAATATGTTTGTATTGTGTTTTTATGTCTTATAGGTAAAAAGGATTGAAAACGAAGCAAAAACGGTAATTTTTGGGTGACTTTCGACGACGTTTTCACATTTATCGAGGTCCAAACGAAGTCGTGAAAATTCCTCGATCAAATCCCTCGAAAGTCATCCCTAGAGGCGTTTCAAAAGAAAACAGATTATCACTGATCTTGAGCAAGTTAAGCACTTCGGTCTCAACAATCTTCCATCCATACTCATCTCGGGCATTCTTAACGTATTCCTCCAAAGTTAATAGCTCCATAGTAGTTCTTTTTCGGGCTTGCTCTTCAAATCCTTGGTACCTGAAACCAAAGAAAAATATAAGTAGGATTTGCTCTGAAGAAAGAAAATATAGATAACTATAAACGAGAACGGAATATGAAAAATTAAGTCTGTTGTTGTATCAGGTGACGATACGCCGTATTCAATTGACTGAATAAGCCGTATTATTGTTTGAATACGAATACGTTGTATCTGTTTTGAAGGGTTAATACGTCGTATCCAATGATTAGGATACGCCGTATCGATTGATCGATAAGAACAATGAACATAAAAGAAAAAATAATGTAGAAAAATAAATAAAACATACAAACACACAATATGCAAAAATTGTTAATAATAAGATATCACTAACAAAGGACTGATCTGGAGGTCGGGGAGGATTAAACAAATTAGTAGCCATTGTATTATTTAGAGAAAGAAAGGAAAGATGTGTGTTTTCTAGAGAGAGAAAGACACACACTAATGAGATACAAAAATGAATCCTCATCCCTCCATGGAAGTATGGAGGGGGTATTTATAGTCCAAACACAACTAAACTATCCTAAATAGTCTAACATAGTCCCTGCGTGTTTGACTATTAATAAACTAATGTAATTTCATGTAAGTCAACATATTTTAAGGCTAACAATCTTCCCCTAATATGTGGACGTACGAAATTACTTACAATGTTCCTATCAAGTACAATTACAATAAAATAAAGTCTTCCAAAGCACTTCCAAAGCTGAAGATGTCTTTTGAGTTCTCCTTGTCTTGAAACTTGTACTCAAGCTTGGATCTTCATTGTCTTTACTTGTTCTAGAACCATTGTAGTATGCATGAGTTGGATTAACTTCCCCCCAATTCATGCAGCATGTCTTGAAAAGCTGTTGGGATTAAAAGACTTCATGATGATCTTGGAGTTAATACTGCTAAGGTTAGAGTTACTGCTGCTAAGCATAACTTAGTGCTGTTAGTGATATTAGTGAAAAATATACTAAGTAGTTAGTACTGCCAGTTACTGCTACTAGTATATATTACTACTGCTAATGGAAGTTAAGACTGGTTGATCAGAGCCATTATAAGGAAATACTACCAAGTAGTTTAATACTATAGTATACAAACGTATTGTTACTATCGTTAGTGTAGTAGCGAACTTTGTTACTGCTAGTATGATTAGTTAGTGAATGCTGTGAGTAAGAGTTAGTAATCTTGTTAGCATAAGTTAGTACTGCTAGTGTAAATAGTACTTGCTGAGGCAGAATAGAGAACTATTATTCTAAGTAGTTACTACTGCTAGTGTACATAGTTAGTGCATGACTGGTATAAAGTTAATGCTGATGGCTTAAAACTGCTGAGAAGGATTACAATGTGAATGAGTTTCTACTGTCAGAAGGATAAAGACAAGAGAAAGGATAATGATGAAGATTGTTTATCAAGATTACTTACGGGATAAGTATGAGAAATTTAATAAAAGATACATATACGTTATTTGTTTAGAAGATCATGATAACTCTCGGAAAGTATTGTAAGCCTTGTTGGACCGCCCCTCTCCCCACCCCCCTCCCCCCCCCCCCCCTCCCCCGTCTCTCCTCCCCCATGTGGTGTATAAAAGGAGGTTCTAGGGCATAATGTTCATATATATTCAGATATCTAGAAAAGTGTTATTCTTAGCTTCAAGGTTTTGTAAACCCTAACACTATTAAGAGTGTTCGTATTATATTGAGGCTAAAAGTTTTGGAGTGATCTATTTTGTTATTGATTGTTGTTCATTACTGTTTCATTATAATTCTTCTTAGTATCATTGACTAGATTCCGCATAGTCTTTGATAATCACAATAAAAGTTTCTACTATAGTTGTGTTGGATTTATCTTGTATAACTAAACCTTACATAAGCTAAGGAATTCTCCACGATCGTAACTAGTTGGATCAACATAAGCTTTCTTCTATAGACTCCTTTTTGTGTGCAAGTTTCATGAAGTCAGCTCGCCCCAAACCAAATCTATTTGAGCAGATTCTTAAACAGTTAATGTAGCTCGAACAATATTCTATTGTCATTAAAGGGCATAGCGGAATTTTGTAGAGAAAACACACTACCATATACAACGCTCTTCTGTCGATAGGGTCTTGGTGAATATTCGTTCGGGGGTACATGCGAGAAATCAACAACAATTCTTCTTACGTATGCAGAATACTTCACAAACCATACTAAGTAAAGTAGTATACAGCTTCCCCGGAAGTTGACACCGGTAACATCAAGTCAACTAAGTCCCGGATGTACACATTTAATCTCCCATGAGGTTGCGGAAACTTCCGGACGCGATCATTGTTGTGTACGCGTCATATACTCAAGAAGTTCTTGTCTTAAGCGCATCAAATCCATTGAGATGTACCAAACAAACCATTGACCCTCTTTTGTCTTTAGAAACCGTAGTGGAGATGAAGCAAGAATCAAGAAAATTTGGTATAATCAAGGATCTTGTATATGAATGTAGTTGAAACGCACTTTGAGAATTTTGCTCTAGACTCATGAAGATCATTGCTCTTTGACTAGCAAATAATATCGTGAGGATTGCTAATTACATCTCAACCTTGATAAACTCTCTGGCTAACTTACAACTGTATTTCTGAGACGCGCTATTAGTGTATGATCACTCGAGAAGTAAACCGATTACTAAACTTGAAAACTGAAGTAAAATCTCCCAAATGATGTGTGCAGAGAAGCTTGCACTCTTGTGATTGAAGAACGCGTGTAAGAGTTAAATCGTATAAGTAATCTTATACCTTTAAACGCAGAAAACGTAATAAGAAGTTACAAAACGCCGCTTGAAATTATCCACATCGACATGTATGCGTGGACCTTGGTACTACAAACATAAACTCCAAGTGATAGCTATAACCAGTAAGCACTACACTGTAGACGTCTCTCTACTATCAGGAAATAACTAGATAATCCAAGTCTGTATCATACGCTTGTATACGTTCTTGCAACAGTCATCAATCGATAGATTGGGTTTAATGAAAAGGGGTAGGAAAATAGATAGGAAGTCTCGATGATGGAAATATAAGTAGACGCTTGTAGGGATATCCCAATTCAAGCTCAATTAAGGATATCCATGTCAACTTCGTGATCACTTGTCATCGTAGATGCGCAATCTTATAGCAGTGTTGTTTCGGTATAGTGAATCATAGTTTGGATCGGTTTGTAGGTGTTTTATGTACTCGTGTTCTCGTCGTGTTATTCGTTCGTGAATGTTGTTATTACTAGGACAAATGTTATGCTTGGTATTGTCATGCATAACGGATTATACTTGTCTAGCAAAAACTGGGCGTCATTTGTATTTTTAGTTCCACGGCGCGGTGACTTAATGATTTGCCACGACATTGGTATGGTATTTAACAAATCTAAGCCTTTCCATGTACCAATAAATTAAGTTTGTCACTGCCATTTGCACCATACAAACTAATCGTTTTGCTGCCATGCTTACTTAGTGTAATTAGGCAGTGGGGGGTATGGATGTTTGAAGCATGGACTTTTATTGTTTTTAAGGGGAGACACTTGTTCTGTGTGTTGGCCCTGGCGGGGTGGGTGTGTGGCTGTCCTGAAAAGGCATTAGGGTGGTTTGTTGAGGGAGTCGGTGATTTGTAGGCTGCGTTGTTACTTGAGGCGTTCACGATGGACCACACAGCTAGATGTCGTGGTATTTGGTGGAGGTTATATAGGGGTGTGTGATTGATGTGGGAGGGCTTTGTCGGAGTGGGTTAAGTTGTTTGGTGTTGAGGTGTTTTTGTTTTGGGTGGTTGGGTGTGGGATTGTGTTGCGGGGTATGGGATTGGAGGTGGCTGGAGGGTTCAAGATGGTGGGAGGGTTGATAGGTGGTTCTTGGTTTGATATCGTGTGGTGCGTGTATATGCCTTTCGTGGTTGTGTGTTGGTTTTGGGTGTTTTTTTGTGGTGTATGTAAGTGGAGGTGGTTGTACGGATTTTCTTGTGGTGAGGTTTGCGTTGTTGAGGTGAGTGGTGGTTTATATATGTGTATATGGTTGGGGTTAGTGTGCTGTAGCTTGTGTGTGGTGTGCAGTGGTTGGTTTTGTGTTTCGGAGTGCAGAGGTGTTTGTTTGTTGGTCTGAGGGGTTGAGTAGTAGGATATGTGTGTGGGGGGGTTTGATTGTCGTGTTCGTTTGTGTTTATTTGTGAAGGGTTGGGTGTGGGTGTGTTTTATGATTGGTGGTGCGGTTGGTTGTTGGGGGCTTTTTGGGGGGGAGTAGGGTGTAATGGATGGGGTGGTTTAGTCGTTGTGTGGAGGGTGGGGTTTGGTGGGAGGTGGTGTTAGATGGGGTTGTGTGTTGGTGTGTGGTTAGACAGGGGTGGTGGTTTGTGGAGTTGGGGCTGGTCGGTAGATATTGTGGGTTGGGGTGGGTGTGTTTTGGTACTGGGGTGTGGTTTCTCAGTGGTGTGGGGAAGTGGTAGTATGGGGGAAATTTGTTTGGTTGGTGATTCAGTTGGGGTAGTGGTGTGTGTGTTTTAGTTTGGGTTGGGGGGGGGGTGGGGTGGTGTTGGGGTGGGGGTAAGTGGGTGTGGTATGTTAGTGGGCTGTTGTAGGGTGTGATGTTGTTTGGAGAAGTATCAGGGGTGTAGTGGGGTGGTGGGCGGGGATTGGGGTGGGTGGTGTGTTTTGCGTGTGGTTGGTGTCGTATGGTGGGTTGGTTGTGTGGGGGTGTGTTAGGTAGGTTTGAGTTATGTGGTGTCGGGGGTGTGTGCTGCTGGGTGGGGGGTAGTCATGGGGGTGGTCGGTGTGTTGGGTTGGGGGGGGGGGTGGTTCGTTCGTTGGCTTGAGGGGGGGGTGGATGGGGGTGGGTTGTGAGGTCTGTTTTGTGGATGTTTCTAGCTGGGTTGTGCTTAGTTCGGTGTGAGTATGCTGGGTTGAGTTGGGGTGATGGGTTTTATGGTATCGTGGGCTGTTGTGGGGTGGTTGGGTGGTGGTGGTGTGGGATGTTTGTGTGTTCTCTGGTGTTGGGCGGTGTGGATGGTGGTGTGTTGGGTATGTTGTGTTAAAGATAGGGCGTTGGTAGTGGTGGCTCTTGTGGTCGGTGTTTTTGTGGGACGTGGGGGTTGGTTGGTTCAATTGATACTGACGGACCTAGGTCTTTAGTATCCGTGGTCTTGGTCTGTTGTGCTCACATGCTCCAAAGGGGATGTGTGGGATGTGTTTATTTAAATTTAATTTTAATTTTAAATTTTACTAAAATCTAATAGATTTAGTTTATGTATATTATTGTTTTTTTTTATATATATTTATAATTGGACTATATTGAGAGTGTCATCCAATTATCAATTTTAATATTTATAATACAATATATATATTATTAATTATCTTTTTATTATGTAATAGATTATAAATTTTTTATTTAATTATAATTATATAATAATCTATCCGTCGATATATAATTAAAGATTTTATTATAGTACACCTATATATGAATTAATTAAAACTTAGAAATTGATTTATATATTATTTTACTCTAAAATTTATTTAATTATATGATATAAATGTCTTATTCCCGTAAAATTAGCGAGCTAGAGTAAATCCCTATCTTGCTAAATTCATTTCTCATCCGCCCCATCAATATTCGTCCTTATTCCTCCGTTCAAAATACCAACACAGTCACAAAATCTGCATCTTTCTTTCCTAAGTATCAAACAGGATCCAACCCAGATCATAATTAATAAACCTCTCTATACCAGTCGAGCCCTTTTCCTTACATTATATTATGTTGTATTCATTGATAGAACGTCAGACCAGGACTTGGCTTCATGATACCTTTGGAGGCGTCTCAGGTAGCGTTTTTTTTTTTTTATGCGACATGGGTATTCATTAGTTGCAATCAAAAACGAAGATAAATTATAACATATTTGTGTTTAATATCCTTAGTTTTCGAATAATCCAATATAGGGTTTAACATCTTGACAGAATCAATGATGATCATGCATTTCCTGATATGATGGAATCTTTTAAGGAGTCTTTGGTGTTAATGAGACACACACGATGATTGAATCTGAGATGTTTTTCTTTCATTTAGAAGGCTTTTGAGTCTAGATGTTGTTTTGCGAGATAGGATTAGTGAGATTGTTGGATTTAATTAAGATAATAGTGTTGATTTTGTAAGATGGGGCTTGATGTTGTTTGAAATTATTTAGACTGCTGTTCGCTGTTGTTGATATATCATGTTGTTGACTTTGGATGTAATTGGCTATGATGTTAGTGGCCTGTTGATTGTTGTGCATTGTCGTTGTTGGTTAATTTGAGTCTCTATGTGTTATCCTTCTTTTCTTGTGTTATACGCTGACATGAATCACTGCGTTTGTACGGGTCTAAGACTTCGGTAAATAATCGTGTAGGACTCGAGTTTGGGTTGTGGTTCCATCAAAACCGCCATCAGTAAACCAAACTCGGCCACGGCAAGATCAAAACCTTGTCACCTCGGTAACCAAACCGCGCCCATGGTGGTTGGTTTAACACACAACCGCCACCACAATCACCAAACCGCTGCTACATGATACCCACTATGACAGCTACTCCAGGTTTTAATATTTAGGCAAACGAATTTGTGTAGTACATGTGAAGAAAGTTTCGTTGAAACGCCTGTCTTGTATGCCATAATGCTATGGCAAACTGCCACATGGCCAAACCGCATCGGCAAACGCTTTGCGAATGGCACAAGCTATAGTACAATACTTTGTACTTTTTCCATTGAATAGTGGATCTATGATTTTTATCTTTTCGCACCAAACAGAACTTGATTGTAGCAAACCAAGATTGATATTTATACAATAACATTGATCTTTTAAGCAGACGCGAAAATAAATAGATGGTAAAACCTAAATAATTAAGACAAGAAGTTTATGAAACATGACAACAAATAATCAATTGCGAGGTTGATTCTTAGGAGAAGACGAAACTTAAACAATGAAAAAGAAGACAGCGAATGAACAGTAAAGACTAAGACACTCGAATGAACTTAACCTGATATCAACACAAAACAGATACATACACCCCTGCAGCTCTTGATGCAATTGTTAATATAAGATATCACTAAACAACAGGACTGATCTGGAGGCTCGGGGGAGGATTAAAAAATAAGTAGCCATTGGTATTATCTTAGAAGAGAGGATAAGATAAGTGTGCTGTTTTCTAGTTAGAGAGAAAATAAACACACTAGATAAGAGACAAGAAATCGAATCTCTCACCCCTCCATGGAGAGTATGGACGGGGTTCCGGAGTTTATCTTATAGTCAAAAATAACTGTAAATATCCATAAATTAGTCTAAATTGTCCTATGGCGTGTTTGACTATTAATGAACTAATGTAATTTCGTGTAAGTCAACATATTTTAAGGCTAACAAAAATATACAATGCAAACTAATCTAAAGTTAGAAAATTAACTAAAAAATGACTAATAGAAAAGATAGAGAATTAAACAATACGTACGACTCCCCGACAACGACGCCAAGAAATCGTTGGTGTGTCGTCAATGTATAGGATTATTTGATGTTATCAAGTTTTACTATTTAATATTTGCCGCTTACATAAAACAATACTAACGCGGGCTAGCTGCTACCCGATCAGTCTCGTCTCTTCAGTTGGTATAGTAGGTGTTGATCTACTAGAGCGGCCTAATTTATATGCTTAATTCTGTCAGTATTCTTAGAGAATATCTATGTTATTTCTTAATCTTGTTTAACTATGCACTAAACCGTAATTTAATAGATAAGGGGCGTATTTTCAGTCTGTGAGACTGACACGAGTTGTGAGGTAGACTTACTCTTTTTTCGCTCATGAAACACCTCGAAGGTTAAGTAAATCAAAAGTTATGAAAGCGGCGTCAAGCCCTATTGTAAGGAAGCGTGATTAAACATGATTATTTAATTAAAGACGGCAAGTTTGATTTAGATTGAGAGAGTATAATGATTGATTATCTGGAGGTGGCATACTCATTCTAGATTCTGACGGCCTGACGGGCCTTCTTCCTAAAACCTAGATACGTTAATTATGTCACAATTAAACGCATCCGCATAAAGCATCCTTATGTTGATTATAATCTATCTTAGGAGACAATAATGGTGATCTTATGGAATTTTAGCTCACGGAGACTTTACTAACTTACTGCTTAATGGTTCTTTATATACTGCTAGTCCACTTGTCCAAATCTTCGAGCAGGGAATCAGAACGTTATTTGTTAATCGTAGGTCACCTGCTAGCCTAACTTGTTCACTAAACCAGGGCGAAGACAACACGTTATTTGTGATCCTATTATTCAAGATATATAAATTACAGATATGGAGAGCCATCCCGGTATCTAGCTAGCTCTATATTTTTCATTCCTAGATCTAGTTGAATGATAGGTCGCATACTTAAGCAAATAAATAAGTATAAATTGATAAACATAATCAACCATCAATGATAAATTAAGCAATCGGTATAAACAAACCAAACATTAAATCTTCATAAACATGGCTAACACATAAAGGTGTTAGCTGATAACCATAGTATCGAATACACAAGTAATAATCAAATCAACCAAGGTAAACTAACCGAGATAAACGAATGACACCAAAAATTGAATGATTACTAGAGTATAGATGATTACACGGTGTTTTCTATCGAATTAAGCACTTTGCAAGTATATCACCCCGTGTTTTAGGGTCATTTGCGACGTCAATAAGTTCGTTATTTATTTTTAGTGTTGTACGCGTTTGCTTGTAATTTTAAAGCGTTAAGTTAAATCGCGTAAGCTAAAAATTATCGTTCAATGTAAACAGGCATCAAACAATTAAATGTTTACATCAAGAAAGTGTTAAGTAATTATTTTGAGGATAATTATTAACTTTCTTCATTGTATTTTTATTGGTTGCGTAAAGTGATTACGTTTCACGATAAAATACGTTTAGGCATTCCCGAAACCACCAAAACTTTTATACGCTTCAACAAATACTCACTTTTATACCCAATACATAAAAGTTATAAAATATATCATATATGAGCTCACATGGCCGGATTTAATGTGATAGATACAAAGAAATATCTATAAGTCTTGCAAGTTGCATAGTACTTCACCAACTAATAAGACCATGAGACTTTACAAGCAAAGACCCATACCATGACCATAAGGACTTCCTAGATTTCCTCATCTTTGTCTCAAGACTTCATGTACACCTTTTTGACTAACTCATATCTTATAAGTCTTGCAACTAGGAGAGATAACAACACACAACACAAAACACTTGATAAAAATCAAACTATCCTCCCTTTTGGCTCTTAAAAACCCACGACATCAACACCCCTTTATACACAATCCATAGTTTGATTTTACAAGACCATACACACATTCATACATCATTCCTATGATAACCTAAGGTGTTTGCAAGGGTTGGTTAAAGGTTTACAAGTATTGAAGCAAGTTTTGCAAGATTAGGGTTTTCTAAGAAAACTAGGGTTTTCAAGTGTGCAAGCTTGGGTTTAAAGTCTAAACAAGGGTTTAGCACGTATTTCTCATCATCATCATTCATCATAAGGTTATCTAAAAGCCTTTATCTTTTCATTTCATGAGTTTTTATGCATATGTTAGTTCTTTATAGCAAGAATCACCATTTAGGACTTTTGAACATGTAAAAAGAGTTTTTACTTGTGATCATTGTTTTGTACACTTGTACATATGTTATGATGTTAATGATATCATGTTAAAATGGATATAAAAGTATTGTACCATGTTGATTTAGTGTAAAAATGTATATGTACAAATTAGGGTTTCTAAAAGTTACTTAATAAGTTTCAAGTAAAAGTGTGGCAAAAGACTTGTTAATCTTTTTCATGGACTTTTATTCAAGTTATATGGAAGCTAAAATGATGTTATAATGGAAGTATAACTCTTGTACACTTTTGATTAATGTATAAAAGGTTCATGTATAAACTAGTACATAAAGTATACTTATGAAAGTTACTAGATAAATAAGTGTGTACACAAATGGGTCTTGTGATTTCTTGGACATTTTTGGACAAATTATGGACCAATGGACATTATATTATGTATGACATATGATATAAAGACTTGTAAAGAAGTTGTGGTAATTTACTTGGTTGAAAAGTATATAAAACAAGTTATATAAATAAGTATACACATGGATTTTAAAAAGGGCTGTTTGGATTCGAATCCAAGACAGTGGGTTTTACATTTAGAAAGATAGTACACCTCATGACGATTCCAAAAAGGTAAGAAACTCGAAAAACGGATTAATAACGAAAAAGATACGTTAATTACTAGTTATACATTAATTAAACGGGTTTATAAAATAACTTTTATAAAAACAAGTTATAAAACTTCTACAAACAGAAAGTTTGATATTTTTATTAAATCACACACATTTTTAGGATTCCAAAATGATAAGAATCGTAAATTTTCAATTAATAACGAAGAAGTTATGAATTTCGCGAGTTTATATACTTAAAAGGTATAAAAATACTTTTATAAAACCCTTTTTATAAAAGTTACTATTCATGACAGAAACTTTTATTTTTGTAAACCTCATAAATCAATAGAACTTTCAATTACGAGAACGTGCTCGAAAGAATCGCTAAAAACGGAGCTATAACGAAAAAACGATTAACTAGGCGTTTACGATAATTAAAGTTTATAAAAGTAATTTTATAAACTATGAACAGTAAAAATTACTATTCATCAGCAGACCCAAAATTATAAAATGTGATAACAATTATACTCATTGAATCTATCACAAACAACAAGATATAATCAATCAATGACAAGGTTCATGCATACCCAAATAAATAATAGATGAATTAGCCAAGCATACTCAAACAATAGAAATCATATTCAACAAAAAGAATTGAAGAAATGATTTAAGATATAAGTGATAATCAAACTATTACAAGATGTTTATGGAATGAATTAAGTCTTCTAAGTAGCTAGAAAAACACCTACCCAAACCCTTTAGTCAGCCCTAGGGTTTAGGGCTTGATAAAAACAAAGTTATGAGGTGATATTTATAGGCAAACCCTAAGTCGGTTCGTCATGACGGTGTCGCTAGAATCGTGACACCGTCACTAGAGTCACAACACCGTCACGAATAACACTTGACACCATCATGTGTAACATATGACGCCGTTGCTTGAAAGTCACGACACCGTCGCCAGCCACTGTTTGGCTATTTTCTTATAGATTTGGTGTAGAGTTGTAATCTTGTCCGTTTCTTCTCCAAATGAGCCCAAGTCATATGTATTTCTTCCAAATGCCTTCCAAATGCTAAATACCTAAAAGGAACGATTAAGTACCTATTTTGGGCATAAATGCATGATTCAAGGGGTTAAATGACCCCGAAAAAGTGTATAAAATGACACCTCATCAGAAAGAGAACCATTTTCTAATACAATGATACGTCTTTTTGATTTAGAAATTGAGATAAGTTTTCCAAAGCACAAGTTTTTCAAAGATGTCTGAAAACACTGATTATACAACCAGTCTAATGAAACATAAATTGGATGGTCACTAAGCCACTCACTCCTCATTCTGTTCATTGCAAAAAACGGCCAAAACAGGACATGACTTAGACCATTTACCCAATTATGTACAATAGATAGTCATAAATCACTTTTTGAATGATTTTTGAAACAATCTTTTTCAAAACTTTGAACTTTTCCTTTTGATGAATCATGAGAAACTTTATGATCACAGACATTTGAAGCACCATTTGTATTTCCACTTCATGTTCCTTTTCATGTTTTTGAAATCATTGATCACTTGACAGACTGAAAATTTTTGTTAAACAAAACATGATCTTATATACGATATCTGGATGGTCAGTAGATTGCTCACTCCTCATCCTGTTAAATTCAGGAATTTATCAATATAAAATATAATTTGGAAACAAAATTATCATTTGATTTCGTAAGATGCCCCCTGTTTTTTTTAAACATTGAAACCCTTTTGAGATTTTGATAAAAAATTTATTCCATTTCATTTCCTTATACGAAACCCAAAATTTCAACTCATTAAGCCTTACAAAACCCATTTTAGGCCCAAAATATCATTTTATAAAACCCATTGGCCCAATACTATTCACGAAACCGAAACCTGTAAACATTTGCTTTCGTAAACTTCGATTTTCCAAAAGAAAATGATAAGCTTAATGATCCTGCTTATTTTAACAGCTTATTTATCATTTTCCAACATTTAAGCTTATTTATCAAATTCTCAAAGTTACGAAACTTGTCTTAGTTATGAAATCAATGATTATAGTCCATAACTTGATATTTCCAGTGATCAATCAATTCCAAACAAATTATTAAGTACATATTAGCATTTTGCCTCAATCAATTTCATTTTCTAAACACCTTTTAAATTTACAAAACCCTAGATCTGACCGAAACCTATTTAATCAATTAAAACAACAACTAATAGCACAATAATAATAAATAAGACTCGATTCTTACGTTTTCTAGCACAAGAGTTCAACAAATCGATTTGGATCGAAGATTCTTTAACACGAAAGATCAAATAAGTGAGAGAGATTACAAAACCTAATCTTTATTGATTTTACGAAAGTGATACAGTTTCGTACGTAACTGTGACTTTTATATCTCCGAAAATAACTTTCATACTTTGGCAAATTTAGTCCTTTAAGTTTCTTAAGTAAGCTATTTAAACCCTACAAAAGACACTTTTGAACTTTGACAGTTTTAGCCTCTTGAGATTCTTACGTAAGCTATTTAAACCCTACGAAAGCTACTTTCCAACGTTGTCATTTTCAGTCCCTTGAGATACTTTCGTAAACAACAAACATCCATACGAAAGTTATTTTTGCATTTTTCTCCTTTTAATTTCAAAAGTTACTTTCGTATCCCTTTTTCTCCAAAATTTCATAACTCCCCCATAAGTTAGACCACCTTTTCAATTAAGTTCCTATTTTGATTGGAAAAATTTCATAACTCTCCCTCAAACAATTGTCCACTTTTTGAAATCTCTTTTTCTTCTTGATAAATAATTTGTTTAAAAAGAAGTTATTTTTGCTTTTGAGCACACAATTTTTATTTGATGACGGTTTGTCTTGAGAAAAAATAAATTAATAACTCCCCATCAATAAGATATCTAAATAAAGAACTTATTGAAAGAAAGTTAATTTTGTGGTTTTGGAAATTCTTTTGAGAAGATTTTAAAAAATACAAGAATTACATAACTCCCCCTTGACTAAATGTCTAGTTAAAGAACTTATTCATGATATTGTTAGTTCTTACAATTTTGCACACTTGAAATTTTCAAACTAAGATGATTTTTGAAGAAATCTTTTGTTTTTGAATGAAATTGGATTTGCAAAACACATTTTTAGCAGTGAAAAATCATTTTGATGATTTTCTCCCCCTTAGTCTATGATACAATTATTTTGCATTTAAAGAACCATGTTTTTGAAAAAAAAAATTAGTATCATAAGACTGATTTGAGCGTAGAAAATATGTGTTTAAATCCTTAAGTTAATTTAAAAAAAAATCTTTTTGAGTTTTTTTTTAAATTTTTAAATTTTGGTTTGTTTTGGAAATGTATTTACAAATGGTTTTGATGTATGATCTTTCTTTCAAGAAGACAACTTCGCGAGACGTTCCAACTGGGTTGGAGTCATACATCGCATACCAATCTTGTGAACTAGAAACTCAAACCTTTCCTTTGGAAGGGCTTTTGTAAATAGATCAGCAAGCTGGTATTCCGTCCCGACAAAGTATAATTTAGTTGTACCTTTCTCAACATGCTCTTTGATGAAATGATAACGGATGTTAATATGTTTTGTTATTGAATGTTGTACGGGATTGCAAGATATGGCAATTGCACTTTTTGAGTCACTGTAGATTGGAATCTTGTGGTAACGATATCCATAGTCTAGCAGTTGTGTTCTCATCCAGATGACTTGAGCACAACAAGGAGACAAGGATACATACCCAGCTTCTGTAGAGGACATTGCTATACAATCTTGCCTTTTTGACGACCAACTGACTAGCTTATCTCTCAGAAATTGAATGACTCCGGATAAGCTTTTGCAATCATCATTACACCCTGCATGGTCTGCATCTGCATATGCAATTAGCTCAAACCCAGAATCCTTCGAGTACCATAGACCCATGTTAATGGATTGTCTAAGGTAGCAAAAGATCCTTTTGACCTCTTTGAGGTGTTTTTCAGTTGGGCGTGCCTGATAATGCGCACATACAAATGTCGCAAAGGCAATATCTGGTCTACTAGTAGTAAGATACATAAGTCCCCCAATCATACTATGATATTTTGTTTGATCTACTGGGGTACCCTGTAAATCTGCATCTAGTTTAGTAGTAGCCATTGGTGTGCTAACAGTATCACATTTTTCCATCCCGTGTTTCTTAAGAATATCCATAGTATATTGCGATTGACATATTAAGATACCCCGGGGAGATTGATGAACTTGAAGTCTGAGAAAGAACTTCATTTCGCCAATCATTGACATTTCAAAATTATCTTTCATGAGTTTTTCAAATCTTTTTGCAAAAATTGGTTTAGTTGACCCAAAAATTATGTCACTGACATAGATTTAAACTAAAAAAATGTCATCCCCGTGTTTTCTTATAAACAATGTCGGATCGACAATACCTTTTGTGAAATGGTGTTTGATTAGAAACGAGGAAAGCTTGTCATACCAGGCTCTCAAGGCTTGTTTGAGTCCATATAAAGCTTTCTTAAGACGATAAACATGATTTGGAGTGTCTGGATCTACAAAACCATCGGGCTGCTGAACAAAAACCTCCTCTTTCAGTAGACAATTTAGGAATGTTGTTTTAACATCCATATGGAAAATTAGGAAGTTCTTGTGAGCCGCATATGCCACAAAGATTCTGACAGCTTCAAGCCTCGCAATTGGTGCAAACGATTCCTCAAAATCTATTCCTTCTTCTTGACCGTATCCTTTAACAACTAAACGAGATTTGTTTCGAATAACTGTGTTTTCAGCACCAGTTTTATTTTTCCAAATCCATTTGACTTTGATTATGTTTATGATAACAGGACATTCGACAAGTTCCCAAATATCAAGATGTTTGAACTGGTTAAGCTCATCTTGCATGGATTCAATCCAGCTGTGATCAAGCATAGCTTCCTTGATATTTTTCGGTTCAATCGTACTCACTGTAAGTGCATACATACAAATTTTTGCATCCATTTAAAGTCTTTTCCTTGTCATTACCGGCTTTGAGGGATCACCAATCACTTGTTCAAGTGGATGATTCTTAGTCCATTTATCAATTGAGCGATGTTGTTGGTGAAATTGATGCATATTTGATGGATCCTGATATGTTGAAGAAGATTCAACAACATCGAATTCAGGAGTTGGTGGTGTGATATGTGAGAAATCACATATCCTTTTTATATCAAAAATGGCCCTAAAAATGAACAAATTGTGCAAATTATGCTTGTATATTGCTTGTTTTGTCATTTGTGATGTGTAGGTACGGATAATGCAAAAATAACAAGAAAACGGTTAAAACCGGACAAACACGGATACGGGAACGGATAGAGTGCACAAGAGCCGAAAGTTTCTAGCAAAAGGTCATCAAAAGTCAACCCTTGGTCAACTCACAAAATGCCAAAACCCTCAAAATCCCAAATGATCCCTTATTGTTAAAACAATTTCATCAAAAGTCCCTAAACCCTAACACCGTTATCTCCTTTTTATTAAAGAGATAACGGTCGTTATCTCCTTATAACTATAAACTATTCAACCGGCCTAATCCTTTATAAAGAAAACCTAAGCCTAGGTCAAAGCCCATCCCTCACACTCCCCTGGGTCAAACTCAGTTATAAAAAGGAAAGAAAAGGCGCGGGAAAACCTGTTTTTACTGTTCATCATCGTTCTTACAAATTACCCTGCTAAAACAAA
Source organism: Tanacetum coccineum (assembly GCA_026074375.1). Classification (NCBI taxonomy): domain Eukaryota; kingdom Viridiplantae; phylum Streptophyta; class Magnoliopsida; order Asterales; family Asteraceae; genus Tanacetum; species Tanacetum coccineum. The sequence continues at coordinate 7,258 of BQNB010000641.1, read as the reverse complement.
GGGTAAATCTCAATTAATGACGTGGCTATAAGATTCGAGTGCTATGCTACATGTCAGCAAAAGGAAACGTCCTCAGAAGCTTCTATTGGTCTGTTTACACAAAGGGAATGACACGTTGGAAGCAAACAAACACACGTTTGATGGAATTTTGCACTAAATCCTTGGTAAAAGAAGCACAAAGCCTCTGACACATGAAATGCTATGCTGGCCATCCGTGTGCTCACACTTTGATCCAACAGATAAGAAAGAGCATCAAATGATTGCAAAAATTGAAGGGCCAAGATTTAGAGATCAAGGAGGAGCGTTTGCAGAGTTCTAGATCTTTCTCTCAAGCCTATAAATACATGACCCTCCTCATACATATGGATATCTAGCTTAATATTCTTTGAGAGTTTTTAGTTTTTTAATAGCTTATTTTTATGTAATGTTTAGCTTATTATCTTTTCATTTAAATATAATTTTCTTCTTTTAAGCTTGTAATCAGTCTTAATATCAATAAAAGTTTAGTTTTCATATTGTTCATTTGTTAATTCTTGTTTTTACTTAAATGCATAATGGTTTAAAAAGCTCTTTTATACTCTGACAAAGCTCAATAAGCTCTCAAATTCATTCATAAACTTGCTATACTCTCAGTTAAGTTCTCAAAGCTTAACTGAGCATATTTACACCAAATTTCACCACAAATTTACCACAGCTTATAATGGAAGGGAAGCCAGATCTGGATGGGCTTCCAAGACCCCACCAGCTTATCTTAGGATAAGCTGAAGCTTGTTGATAGCTCATTTGAGCATTTTATAGCCTTGTTTGAGCAAAGGTAGTTGTAAGTCCTCATTTTCATTTTATTGCTTTAACTTGGAATTTTAGCTTAATCCTGCTTATAGTTGTTTAGAATAGCTTATTAAGTGCTTATATTAGTTGATTGATGCATATTTAGTTCAATTCTTAGTTTCAATTTCATTTTGTAAGCTTTTGATGTAAAACAGTTCAAAAATACAAAAATAATAGCATAGTTAAGTAGCTTATTAATCTGGCTTATTTGATTGCTTATATTTGTTCATTAAGTTTGTTATAAGTTGTTTAATATCTGGTATTTGATTTGTGATCATTAAATCTCATTTTGATAACCTGAATTTGGATTTAATGGTTATAAAGGGGTGTTTGGGACAGTAAGTATAATGGGTGAAAATGGGTCAAAACCTGTTTTGTACTTTTGATGTAACTTTGATTAGGTAAAATTAGTCCTAAAAATCAGTTTGGTTAGGTTTTTAAGTGTTAAATCTCAAAATCAAGGTTTTAAGAGTTCATTGTTTGAATTTGTTAAGTTGTAGCTTATTTTAGTTGCTTATTTGATTGTGCTTTAGCTATTTGTGTTTTTGTGTTCATGAATGTGTTAAAAATAGGTTAGAAACAAAGCTTTAAAACCTGCAAGTTTTGTTAGAGTTTTTGCCAAAACTCTCAAAAAAAGTGCTAAGAGTTGAAAATTTGAAAAAATGCTTTTTCAAATGCTTAATGTTGCTTATTCAGTGTTTCAAAATACTTTTTGATTGTTGTTATGTGTTCTATGTAGTCAAATCTCAATCTGTTTGTAGGTCTTAAGTTCATAATGTTCTGTTTGTTTGCTTATTTATAAGCTCAAAAATAGTGATTTGTCAATATTGTGAAAATTTTCTAAGTGTTGAGAAATGAACAAACAACTTTTTCATTAAGCTTTTTAAAGGCTTATTTGTGTTTCAAACTCCTTTTTGATTAATGATTATTGTAGCTTATTGTTAGAGCTTTTCAGTGGTATAACTCTTTAGGCCACAAGGTTCCATCTTTTAGCTTATTTTTAAGCTTAAAAGTGCAACCCTTGCTGTTTGTATGCAGTTTTTCTAGCTTAAGTGCTATTTGGCTTATTTGTGCTTATCTGCTTATTTTCCTAGCTTATTTAGGTTTAATTTAGCTTATTAGGTTAATTTAAGTCAATGTTAGCTTATTTCCTTTAGAGTAGAGCTTATTTGAGTTTATTTGCTATTTAGCTTAAAAATTCTAAGTGTTTTAGCTTTTTAAGTATTCGGCCTTCTTTAGCTTAATATAGTTGCTTATTTTTATCATTAAAGCTTATTAGGGGTAGTTAGGTATCTGTCATAGCTTATTTGTCATTTTCATTAGCTTATTTGATCATAAAAAGCTTAACAGATAGGCCATTTTAGCCTTTTAGTATATAAGCAAGCTATCACCCTTTAGACCTTATTGCTGTGCTTATTTGTGATTTATAAAAATAGTGTCTTTTCAAAAAGTGCTTATTTTTTAGTCTTCTAAAAAGTTGTTAAAAATGGCATTTAAAAAGCAAAAATGGAATTGGGGAAGTTGAGGGTGAGCAGGACTCGAACCCTCAACCTCAACCCATTTCAACCCTTCACACAGACAAATTTACCGAGTTTGGCGCCCTTGGACTTTCGTTAAAGACTCAAGGATTGGTAATTAAACACCTTTTTTAGCCGAATAAGCCCAAGCCACTTAGTAGCTTATTAGGAGCTTTTTAGAGCTTATTTGATAAGCTGGTATCATCAGCTTATTTTTCTTAGAATCTTTGCTTCATTTAGGACTTTACCTGTTTTTTTAGAATTTTTCATACCTATTTGTTATTTTTAATCATTTTTCGTAGGTTAAAAATTTAAATAATTCAGAAAATTACAAAAAAATAGTTTTTAGATTTAGATTAAATACTTTTAGGTTTACAAGCATTAAAATCATGTTCACCACTTTTAGTTTTTTATTTTGATTTTTAGCTTCTAAAATTAGTTTTATAAAATAGATTTTTATTATAAAAAGTAGTTAAAAATAGTTTTATGAATTTTTATCATATTTTATACTTTTCTAAGGTAGAATGTCATTTTTTAGAATTTTTAGGTATTTATTTGCTATTTTCTAGAATTTTAAATAGATTAAATTAGACTTTAATTCATAAAAAAATTATTAATAAGCCAAAAAATATAAATCTTTTTTAGAAAATTATCTCTTGCCAATTTAGAGGTTTAGAAGCTAAGTTTGCATTTTTAAGGCTTAATTTTGATATAGTTGATAATTTAGCGCGTTTTTAGGATTCCCGTTTTACGTTTTTAGTTTAATTTTAGTGCCCTTAATAGTTTTTAGTTTACATTGCCTTAATTTTCCCGTAGAATTAGAATCCCAATCAAATTTGTCCCATTCAAGCATCGATTCTCATAACGACTTTCGACTTTCCATTGCATTCCTCATCGGGGAAACGACCCGGGAATCATACTCTCGGATTACTATAATTGTGATTTTTTTATTCTTACCTTCCTATTTTTATATATATTATATAAGTATTTTATATTTATATATTATATTTATTTTAAAGAGGTGTAGATCAAGAACCGATCATGGTGCATTATGAAACATACTTCCATTAAAATCTGCAACGTCGTCTTAAATAAAATTCATCGACAACTTCATTCAAGACTAAAAAGTTTGGTTCAATGTCAATTTGTTCTTTGGAAGAGGATACTATTTGAGGAGCATCATCCTGTTCAACGATGATTGACGATGATGAAGAAGTGTGGTCATTATCAAGAGTATTAGCAACAGAATTATCAGACACTTCTTGTGATCTCGTCGGATATTATTCTTCATACGTTGGACCAAACAGATTATCCAAGTCTGATGTAGAAGCTACGAATTGTGAATCTTCTGATGAATTATTGAAATTTGCGCAGTTCATACCGGGTTCTAAATTGTTGCATTCAGAAGCCATAGCCGTAAGTTCATCAAACTTGACATGGATCGTTTCCATTATCTTTTTAGTACGGCGGTTATAGATACGAAATCCACGTGATGACTTAGAATAACCAACAAAAATACTAATGTCAGCCTTTGGTTTAATCTTCCCAAGATCATCACGATCATTTGTTGGATAACAAAGAGATCCAAACACATGAAAGTATTGAACATTAGGTTTTCTACCTCGAATCAACTCATACGGAGTTTTATTATGACGAGTGTGTACAATAGAGTAATTCTGAGTAAAAGCAAGCAGTAGCAATAGCTTCGGCCCACATAAATTCTGGTGCATTAGAAAAAATAAGCATTGTCCGAGCAGCCTCGACGAGTGTTCGATTACGTCTTTCAACAAAAATAAGCATTGAAGTTTTATGAACAATGCCTAATTTTGCATAAAATGCCCTTAATTTCTCGTTTTTGAATTCGGTTCCATTATCAGTTTGAATCGTCAGAATTGAAGCCTTTATATTCCTTTGAACTTGATTGACAAAATCAATAATCATATCTGGAGCCTCATCCTTTGTGCGAAGAAAATATACCCATGTGTACCGAGAATAGTCATCAACGATCACGAAAATATATTTCTTGCCATTGATACTTGCGACTCTCATTGGCCCACACAAATCTATATGAAGTAATTCGAGTTTGGATTCAGTGCTTGGAACCAACTTAGGTGGAAGTGAAGCTTTCTTACTTTCACCCTGTTCACAAGCTGAACATAAATGGTTTTTGTGGTACTTAAATTTTGGAAGCCCATCAACTAGATCGTATGAAGTGAGTTGGTTAATGGTGCTAAAATTCAAATGAGACAACCAGCGATTCCACAACCAAGATTTTGTTGATGTGGCTCTAGACATTAAGCACATTGGAGAAGAAGCCGCCATCTCAGAAATGGAGATAGTATAGAGATTTGAATCTCGAGAACCCATAAGTAAATCATCTCCTTCTAAATTCCAAACATAACACGTGTTTGATCGAAAGGCTACTTCTAAATCTCCGTCACAGAATTATCCAACCGAAAACAAATTATACCCAAGGCCTTCAACATAATTTACATGATAAATAGTGAGATTGCCTTGAACATAATCTCCATAACCTGTGATTGCAGCGAAATGATCATTCCAAAAGTGGATTGTTCCCATGAATTTCCCAATGAAACTTCTTAGCAGTTGAAGATTGCCAGTCATATGCTTTGAGCATCCGCTATCAACAATCCAAAGAACAAGCTGGATCACCTGCATTACATGAAATAAATGTAGATGGAGGGGTGGACGGTTTTGCTACCCATTTGTGAGTGGTAACCGGTGTTTTAGACTTAAATTTAACACTGGTGCTACGCTTATGCACATTAGATTGTGATTTCTTAGTTTTGCTCTTGGGTGTCCAATTAAAACCTTGTAGATATTCAAACTACTTTTGCCATATTCTGCTTGTTGCTATTTTATTGTTTATGTAACTGCTAAGTATCCTACTTTGACTAGATTTCTGAGATAGTGGCGACACACTTAAGACCTTATTTGTTTATGTTGTCATTTTAGCAACACTAAATCTAGATTTTGCAACTACAAATGTAGCTCCTAAACCCTTAGATTTTATTGCTATGGGGGAAGTGAATAAGGCTCTCTGAACACTAAATTTCTTAGTCAACGCATGACGTGCAACACATTTATCATGAGAATGTAAAAATACATCAAGACCACAAGATATACACAAAATATTCAAACCATCATTTACAGCATTTACAGTCTTGGAATTTGTTATATATGCATTGGTTTGACAAACATTCGAAGGTTTTGTTTCACATTTATTAGAATCTAAGCAAACACTATTTATTGTCTTCCAAACATTTGTAGATGAGTCCTTAGTGTTCTTCAAGACACTATTCTTCGATTTATTGTCCTTAGACTTGGGTCTTCTAACACTATTTGAATTGCCTACACCTGTGGAATTGGAAACATTTGTGTTAGCCTTAGAATCCGGTAAGTTTGTGTCTTGTTGATTGATCTTATACATTCCTCTTGTAATTACATTCGCATTGTGTTGTTGTTTTTTCTCAATTGCGGAAGTAGACTGTGAAGTGACTGGGTTTGGCCTATCTGAAGTAACCTTAGTGTTTGACACGTTCTTAGCCTTAATTGCTATATTTTTGTTGAACGATGTTACACAAAGAAGTTGTCCTAAGGTCTCAGATTTGTCAAACTTAGTGTTCACATGCTTCCCTTTGTTAATCGTTCTAAGCTTATTCTTAAGCTCAGAAATTGTCATCAAAAGATCTTGATATTGAGCATGAACATTAGCATAATCATATGTCTTTTGACTGACTTTTTCAATCATTTCATTAATTTCATTTTGATGCTGAGCCCGTGTTGCTTTGACTGAGTTAAAAACCCTTTGAAATTCAAGTTTAATATTTTCTCTTTCTTTGACAGTAGACTCAACTTGATGTTTTAGCAACACGTTCTCATCATGCAATGTGGATAACTTTGCTTTTCAAGAGACATCACAAGCTATTTTTTCTTTTTGATGTTGCAATTTGAGTTCAAAAGCAATACTTTGAGCTTGTGATCTTTGAAAATTGTTTTTAAGAATTTTGATTCTTTTGAGCAAATTGGCTTGGATATCTCTGGAATCGCTTGAACTTTTCTCAAGTTCAACTTTTAACAACTTATGTTTTTGTTGTTCTACCAAAAGAAACACACAATCTCGAATTTCACTTATCAAGGATACTTCCAAAAGTTGATCAATTTCATTTTGCAAAAGAATTTCTGTTGGAGATTTTTCATTGACTTTTTGTTCCATTGTCTCAAAATTATTTAACATTTCCTGTACTTCCTCAATGAGCTCCTCTTTTATTTCACTCAAATTCTTATATAAAGATCTTAACATCAGAATCACATTGGTTTTATAAAACTCTCTTAATTCATTTTGACTATCAAGCAACCATCTTCGTTCTGTGTCTTGTAAAAAAGTTTTATTAATCCTTGTTTGGAAATCGACAATTATATCTCCCAATGTGTCAATCATTTTTACTAACTGACTCTCTTTTGGCATTTTTGGACCTGGTGATTCTGATGGAACATCTTTAGACTTAGAACCATTATCAGAAGTAGAAGGAATTGAAAAATATGTTTGTTCAACAGGAAGTTCTTGTTGAGGAACAAATGTTTCATAAAGCGCATTTAACTTTTCATAATCAATTTAAACCATTTTGTGCCTCATTTTGTTTTGACTTTCTTCGGCATCCTCTAAAGTTTCTTCTGAATCAGTTGAATGAATTACCAACTTATTATTATGAATTAAATCACCATCATACATTTTAGGTTGTGCTGCAATGGCTTAAGACGCTCAGGATTTGTATAACCCAACCCAGCTTTAAGAAAAGGATCATAAACTTTTTTGGTTTCTTTCCAAGCATGTGAATCGTTTGAATTGACTGACCCATTTTATATACAATTTGATCATGAGAACTTAGTTT